>JAMPIV010000265.1:0-288236 GCA_024509875.1 Oreohelix idahoensis | reverse complement strand
GTTTGTAATGTTATTTTGAAAACATTTCTCTTACTTAAAAAAAAAATAATTAATACAAGTAGTACATGCACTGCAGTGTAATGAAAGATTTTGGTGATACAGTGATCTAATACAGTGTGGGTATTATTATTACAGTACAAGTAAATATGTTTTATAGTGTATTTTCCTTGTGATGGTTAATTATTTTTAGAAATATGTGTACATGTACTCGATACATTATGTAATCCAATTATCCGAACATTTGATTATCCGAACGATGCTCGGTCCCAAGGGGTTCGGATAAATGGAGTTCTACTATATATATATATATATATATATATATATATATATATATATCTATATATATATATATATATATATATATATATATATATATATATATATATATATATATATATATATATATATATTACCACTCACGTGCACACACACAGTTTGACGACATGTAGACGCACACACGTGGGAAAACTATAACAACGATTATATAGATATTTTGGAACGAGCTGACCCGACACACTGATTAAGTTCAATAGAATTTTTAATTATCAGAAAATTCCATCACAACACATAAAATTACACCAAAGAATATACAAATAGTCATAAAGTCAATAAAACTGCTACAAGAATGACAGACCCACAGTATGATCCTTTCCCTCGATGTTTAGCCCACAGTCATGTTAGAAGAAAAGTGCTAGCCCCAAAGAGTCACGGATACATACGATTTAGTCTAAGTCTTCCCTTTAAAGGTATGAACAGACTTGGATACTCTGCTCTATCTTAAGGAAAAATATTTGTTAGCAACAAAACTTGCATAAAGAAATTTAAGACAGCAAGAAAAACTGGGTGCCAAAATACCACAATAAAAGAATCGCTCAGTCCTGCATTCACTCGATTCAGTCATCCAGGATCCCTGTCATACATTCTTACCTACAATCGTGCTGTTGTTCGCCGTCTGGCGCAAACTTTAGGACACTTCTCTACAGTGAATCTGTATTCTTTGGATAAAGAGAATCCCAGCTCTGCAGATACAGGTTTCTTCCACTGCTCCGGGGAGCATTCACATCACCAGGTTATTTTAAGATTACTGTTAAGGTCACTTGAATCAGTTTGGGTAAGAAAGTTTAAACGGGCTCACAGTGTCAGAATCACGAGGTTTCCACTACTCAGGAAAAATGGCAGGTTTGTAACTTCGATCAAAGGTAAAATTCTGGGTCACACCACAAGGTTTCAAAATCGTCGGAATGTTAGTTACTTGTAATATTTTACTCGCCCCAAGGGCTGACAAGTACTTGATGTTTTATCAGGAAGAATTTAATCTGGCTCGGTAGGCGCAGTTATTTCATTAAAATCTTAAAGTTCTTGTAAAGGTTAACACCAAGTCTTTAAGGAAAATGTTTTAGTTCTTCGCAGATATTTCTCGTGTACTCAACGCTGGCAAAGTTGGGTCACCCCCAGTTTTCACTGTATAAAGAAAAACAACATATCAAATACTATACATACTATGTACTCCGGTTATAACTTACATTATAAACTGCAAGCGGAGAGTTTGACTTATCGTTTAAAACTTCCCGTGAAATAAGTTATATTCATAAAATCAATCATCATGAATTAGAAATACATACGTATTTCGTCAATACTCAGTGATGAATCTATGCAGTTATAAGTTTAGTTTAAATATTCTCGACTGGTTATTCGCAGTAAAATTAAATTCATTATAGCTACATGATTTTAAGCTAGAAATTATAATTTATTCTGCTTTCCACTGAAACACGTCAGCTAGAGAATATAACAGACTTATAAATCAATCCTACTGCACAAAAGAAACTAATGAAATAAATCGGCGATTAACCCTTAATCACTCACAAATAATACTAGATATCTAATATTTACCTCCACACAGAACTACAGATTAAATACCACGAAACTAGAATCCTTCAATATAATGGTAGTCTAGAACTCGGCAAAATGTTGCCAAGAAACTCAGAACTTTTTCAATATACAAGATATTTCCTAGCCCGAGTGATGTGTCTACTGCGAATCTTGAGTATGAATGACCATTCTAAAACTCTCTCGGGTAGATATATCTTAAACAGACAAAGGATGCACGCTATTTCGTAAACCCGAAATAGCACCGGTATCTCCCCCTCTCCTAACACTTCACATTAGCTCAGACCCTGCCATAACCTGCCAAAACGCGTCTTAACGCCTCACACGACATGTGGCCGTTCTGAGCGATGCATGAGTGTCATATCACACTTCAAGAACTCAGCCCAAGAAACGCTGTGTCAGGTGAAAAACGTAGACATTAGATGGCAGTTTCCACACCTCACCGACAACTTTAGCCGAGGAAACTCGCGTGACAGATGAAAATGTAGACAATTGTCTGTTCCTATGTCTGACCAGAGCGTCTATTCACAGTTATCCGTCTAGTGCAGTGTCTGACACATTATGTCATAAAATGCGTTCTCAGTATGAGAAACGAAACAGGTAAACGTTAGAATGGGAAAATATATTTAGTCGCAAACGAACGAATGCGAAAAAAACCCCAGGAAAAGGATAAGAGAGCGATAATAAGGTAGAGGATACGGGTAGAAAAAGAAAGAATATAGAAAATTTATTGATCATAAAACTCTATGCGACAGCATTGAGGCTTTTTATGATTGACACTATGCAGCTTAGAATTCCATAAGCCCTCAGTATTTTCCATAAACTGTCAAAAGCTTTTTCAAAATCAACGAAATTAATGTACAGCTGTCTTCGCCATTCAGAGCACTGCTCTATAATGTTCCTGAGGGTAAATATATGATCTACACATCTTCTGTTCTTTCTAAATCCTGCTTGCTCTTTCCTCAGTTTGTGGTCTACTGCTTTTGAAATTCTCTGTATAATTATCCTGCCTAGTATTTTGCTGGGAACTGAGAAAAGAGTGATTTCT
This sequence comes from Oreohelix idahoensis, assembly GCA_024509875.1. Classification (NCBI taxonomy): domain Eukaryota; kingdom Metazoa; phylum Mollusca; class Gastropoda; order Stylommatophora; family Oreohelicidae; genus Oreohelix; species Oreohelix idahoensis. The sequence continues at coordinate 285,301 of JAMPIV010000265.1, read as the reverse complement.
CTCCAATTATTATTTGCTCTGCCCATCTTGTTTCCTGTCCCTCTACTGTCGTGTTGAGATTTCCGTGCTTATCTCTTACTAATGTAATATTGTTTGCACCTCGTTTTCCACTGATGATTTTAGTTATTTTGTAGAACATATTTTGGCTTTTGGCGTTTAATTAACAAAAATACGTTTTTGTTTAATTAACAAACGTTTTTAAAAATATATATAATTGTGACGTAAATAGGCTGGACGTTTCTTCGTCAGCTTGGAGAGTCAACGGCAAAATGTAAATATAAATTTGACGTCATGAATAATAGTATTGACATCTGTGGCATGGTTTTTTTTTCTCTTGCAGGCGACACAACGGCCGGCTGTTATGTCGACACTCCTACATTAGAGAACACATCACACGTTCTTTAACAAAACGTTACCACTAAATAGGCGCAGGAAGGAAAGGAGGAAGATAAGAAAATTATAGGAAGCCGATGAGTACTAAGATTAATTTTAAAATTAAATGCAGACGAAAAACAATTTTAAACTATAATTACAAACTTCTAAAACTTATTAATATCACTATCTATTAACAATTAATTGCCAGACAGGATGAACAAGGCATTAAAATAAGAGTAAGGTATGTTTGGTCCGTTTTAAGGCCCACACTTGCCTTTGCCTTCCTTAACTCAAGAGCATAGTAAGGCCCCCATCAATATAGCTGGGTAGAGTGAAGCATGACGCGACCTCGTTTCTAACCTGGTCCACACGCCTTAGAACCAAACACTAATCATTATGCCACACTCGGACGCTCTCGCCGTGTAGCTTAACTGAATAATGGAATTGTTTGTTCCTACAGATAACGTGTACGACATGTGTGAACTAAGTCATGACTTTGTTTAGTGTCAGAACACCTACATTACAACGTGTTGACCTTGTATTAAGTCATGGAATGATGATATGAGAGAGAGAGAGAGAGAGAGAGAGAGAGAGAGAGAGAGAGAGAGAGAGAGAGAGAGAGAGAGAGAGAGAGCCAGTGAAAAAATAATTCGTGACCAACAAATACAGTGAACGAAGGGAACTAACCGTGTAATTACATACTATGTCAAACCATTACAATATTACTTCCCTTTTTCAATTAGCAATAAATGAATGTGTGCATTATTTTGTGATTTATTTGCGTAACTGCATTATAAGGTACAAGTAAATCATGCGGCGAAACGCTGGCACAGAGGGAGGAAAGGAGAAAAATTAAAACAGGGATCAGAATGACACATTAAGTGAATAGCTTAGAACAATCCATGGACAATGACAGACTCAACTCGCACACATTAGACTGTAGAAGCTAGTACATGTAATTCCTGATCACAACCATCGTTTTGTGACATTTTCTTTGTCGTTGATCGTATATATTCACTTAATTATCATAAACGTACATACCGATAGCTTCTAGTCTATTTTACATCATATACAGATAAGGACGCCGACGATCTAATGCTTATAAAAAACAAAAAAATGTACATTAAAAACTGCAAGAATTGACAATAAACAGGGCAGTTTCTAACCAATAAAACGAGGAGGAAGGCAGAGATGTGTTCTCTGAACTTTTTATTTTTTTTTAAAGACAAAGTATTCCGTCAACCCTTGATGGGTTATAATTAGGATAAACTATTCTCTGTTTACAGAGATTAAATCTTAAGGTCAATCAAAGACGAAGCAGGAATATAAGTTGGAGATTATAATATAAATAACTTACGATATTCTGTTTTATATAGCGTTAACTAATGAACAAAAAAAACACCGGCATAAAATGTTGGCTATATACACCTAGAAGAAAACACAGAAACAGGACTCAGCTTGAACAGCGAGAGAACAGTTACAATGGTATCTCCAAGCAAAGGAACCCTCACAACGCATAAGAATGATGAAGGTAACCAGATTTGAGAAAAAAAATTTCAAATACTCAGGCACAATTCACCCGTGTGTTACCGGGGCCCGAAAGGGGAGCAAAGAATAGTAACACTGTTCCCTTCCATGCATTTCGTAGAAAGCGACTAAGGAGGGTTGGGCATGGGGCTGGTTACCCCATCCTGTAAAAAATTTAAACCACAAAAAACTTCAACAAACATGGACAAGTCAATTAAGGAAAATAAACACAGCCATACAAGACAGGGGAAGGTCCTCTCGCAGGGAGGCGTATGATGCAACACAGAGAAAGCCGAAAGGAGTCGGTGTTACTGACTAACCTTCTTTCTTCTATGAGAACTTCCAGATTTGGCACCTGGAATATTCGGACATTAAACGAACAAGGGAAAGTGGCACAAGTAGCAGCATAAATGAGGGAATATAAAATCGAGGTTCTGGGAATGTGTGAAAGAAAGTGGAAGGGGGTAGACAAGAAGAAACTCATCACAGGTGAATTGGTGCTGTCCTCAGGACATGAAGACGAAAGTTCACACCACAGTGAAGGGGTAGCTCTTATGTTATCTAAAGAAGCACAGAAAGCACTCACTGAATGGGAAGCTGTTGGACCCAGAATAATAACAGCTACTTTTAAAACAGCTAAAAGAGACAAATTTGCGGTCACAATATCCAACAAATTCCAAGTGCTCCAACAGCTGGAAGATGTAGAGAATACAGAAGACTATTGGCAGCAAATAAAAACTGTATGGAATGAGACATGTGAAGAAATAGTGGGGAAAAGGGAACGACAACAAAAAGCATGGATAACAACAGAAACCATCAATAAGATAAAAGACAGAAAAAAACAAGAAAGCAGATTTAAACACAAGCAAAACCAGAAGTTCCAAAGCCAGGGCTCAAGAAGTGAACACAGAAGCAAAGAAGTAAAAAGAAGTATCAAAAGAGACAAGAGGAAGTATATTGAGGAGTTGGCAAGAGAGGCAGAAGATGCTGCAGCCAAAGGAAATTTGAGAGAACTGTATAGCAGCACAAAGAAGCTAACAGGGAAATACAAGCAAACAAGTTGCCTTATAAAAGACAAGAATGGAAAACTGCTCAGCAATATACAAGAGCAAATGAAGAGGTGGACAGAATATTTTGAGGACCTTCTCAATAGACCAGCTCCACAAAACCCCCCGGACATCCAGCCAGCAGAAGAAGAGCTACAAAATTAACGGTGAAAGACCAACGAAGGAAGAAATAAAGAAAGCCATAAAGCTTCTAAGAGATGGAAAAGCGTCTGGACCTGATGGCATTCCAGCAGAGGCCATCAAAGCAGATATCGACACTGCTACAGAGATGTTATATAAATTACTTGGTAAAGTCTGGGAAAAGGAAGAGATACCAGCAGAATGGAAGGAAGGATATCTGGTTAAGTTGCCTACGAAGGGAAATTTACAAGAGTGCACAAATTATAGAGGAATAATGTTACTATCAGTGCCAGGAAAAATATTAAACAGGATTATCCTTGAGAGATTAAGAGTCCATAGACAAGAAACTGAGAGATGAACAAGCAGCTTTTCAACAAAACAGATCATGTACAGACCAGATAGCCACTTTGAGAATAATAGTTGAACAAAGTCTGGAATGGAATTCACCTCTATACATCGGATTTGTGGACTACGAAAAGGCATTTGACAGTGTAGACAGAGAATCACTTTGGAAATTGATGAGGCATTATGGAGTTCCGGTGAAGATCATTAATTTAATAAAGAAAACATATGAAGACATGACATGCAGAGTTCTTCACGAAGGACAGCTTACAGAACCGTTTGGAATAAGAACAGGAGTGCGACAGGGATGCCTCTTGTCTTCATTTCTTTTCTTACTAGCAATAGACTGGGTTATGAGATCATCGTCAACACACAACAGACATGGAATCCAGTGGACTCTAACTAAGCAGTTGGATGATCTGGATTTTGCTGATGACTTGGCATAACCGTAATCAGATGCAGGACAAATTGAAAACACTCGATAAGAGGTCACAGCAATTGGGTCTGAAAATACACAGGGAAAAGACAAAGATTATGAGAATAAATGCAGGTAATGATAACAGGGTTGAACTTGAAGAAACACCAATACAAGATGTAGAATCGGACACATATCTTGGCAGCAATATAGACAAAGTTGGAGGGACAGACAGTGATATCAAACTAAGAATACAAAAAGCAAGAGGAGCTTTCATTGCATTGGGAAATATATGGAGATCAAGAGAAATCGGATCCAACACGAAAATAAGAATCTTCAACTCAAATGTGAAGTCAGTCCTACTGTATGGCTCTGAGACATGGAGAACAACAAAGACAACAACCAAAAAGCTACAGACTTTCATAAATGGGTGCTTGCGTAGAATAGAGGGATTAAAATGGTATGACAAGGTTACCAACGTGGAACTGAGGACAAGAACTAGACAAGTGCCAGTGGAACAAGAGATGAGAAGAAGACGATGGCGATGGATAGGACACACACTGAGGAAACCTGTTAATAGCATTACAAGGCAGTCCTTGTTCTGGAACCCATAGGGCAAGAGAGGCAGAGGAATACCAAGAAGCCCATGGGGAAGAGAGCTGGAAACGGAGGTGAAAATGAGGAGAACGTGGAAAGAACTTGAGATGATGGCACGTGACAGGAGGTCTTGGCATGTGTTTGTTGAAGGCCTATGCTCCTTTGGGAGTGGAGGGTTATGAATGAATGAATAGTACTGGTGTCGGCCATATGGGCTTTCTCTGTTCCTTATATGTTGGGCATCTTTGAAGCAAATGTTCAGCAGTTATTTTATCGGTGCCACAGTTACACTCATCAGTAGTTCCGATCTTTAGCCTGTTGAATAGATAGTATCCCAACCTGTTGTGACCTGTGCGAAGTCTGAAGATTACCACTTGTTCACTTCTGCTGAGCTGGTAATATGCCTCATTTTTTAAATTTTATTTTGGTGGCCCGGATGTTCTGTGTCCCACTTGCTCCTGTATCTGCCCTTGATAACATTCCTGGCTTCTTCATAAGTTAAACACAGCATTCCATAAATTGAGGAACAACCTATGTAATACCTTGATATGAACGGAGTGGCATTTGGCAACAATCCACTTCTCTCCATGAAAAACTGTTTGGAGATGTCAGGAACCTTGAGCTGACTACTGCCTTTATTAAAGTCATTAATGTAGAAGTCTGAAGGCGAACGAGATGTCAGTAACCTTGAGCTGACTACTGCCTTTATTAGAGTCATTAATGTAGAAGTCTGAAGGCGAACGAGATGTCAGGAACCTTGAGCTGACTATTGTCTTTATTAGTCATTAATGTAGAAATCTGAAGGCGAACGAGATGTCAGGAACCTTGAGCTGACTATTGCCTTTATTAGAGTTATTAATGTAGAAGTCTGAAGGCGAACGAGATGTCAGTTACATTGAGCTGACTATTGCCTTTATTAGAGTCATTAATGTAGACGTCTGAAGGCGAACGAGATGTCAGGAACCTTGAGCTGACTATTGCCTTTATTAGAGTCATTAATGTAGAAGTCTGAAGGCGAACGAGATGTCAGGAACCTTGAGCTGACTATTGCCTTTATTAGAGTCATTAATGTGGAAGTCTGAAGGCGAACGAGATGTCAGGAACCTTGAGCTGACTATTGCCTTTATTAGAGTCATTAATGTGGAAGTCTGAAGGCGAACGAGATGTCAGTAACCTTGAGCTGACTATTGCCTTTATTAGAGTCATTAATGTAGAAGTCTGAAGGCGAACGAGATGTCAGGAACCTTGAGCTGACTATTGCCTTTATTAGAGTCATTAATGTAGAAGTCTGAAGGCGAACGAGATGTCAGGAACCTTGAGCTGACTATTGCCTTTATTAGAGTCATTGATGTGGAAGTCTGAAGGCGAACGAGATGTCTGTAACCATGAGCTGACTATTGCCTTTATTAGAGTCATTAATGTAGAAGTCTGAAGGCGAACGAATGGCCTTGAGCTGACTATGCCTTTATTAGAATCATTAATGTCTGAAGGCGAACGAGATGTCAGGAACCTTGAGCTGACTATTGCCTTTATTAGAGTCATTAATGTAGAAGTCTGAAGGCGAACGAGATGTCAGTAACCTTGAGCTGACTATTGCCTTTATTAGAGTCATTAATGTAGAAGTCTGAAGGCGAACGAGATGTCAGGAACCTTGAGCTGACTATTGCCTTTATTAGAGTCATTAATGTAGAAGTCTGAAGGCGAACGAGATGTCAGTAACCTTGAGCTGACTACTGCCTTTATTAGAGTCATTAATGTAGAAGTCTGAGGGCGAACGAAGAAGAAGAAAACAACAAACAAGGTTCTGAAGTGTTATATTCAACCAATATTATTCTATGGAAGTGAGTCCTGGATACAGACCCCCCCCCCCCCCCCCCGCAAAAAAAAAGAATCAAAATACAACAACAACAACACTAGAGGAACAGAGTTGTGGCTTGATGTGGTCAGCATCACGCCGGTCGCCTTAACCTTCCCAGAAGTTGCTCTGGTACCCAATTCATGAGGCTAGGTCGACCCCGGAGCCGTTTGCGGTCTAAAAAATCCCACCTCAACCGGGGATCGAACCATGGACCACCGAGCAGAGGAAGCCAGTGCACTACTAACCACTGCGCTACCGCGGCTCCGAGACCATATGGACATTTGAGTAATCTTCCTAAGGCCGAGATATGCACAACATCACCCATGAGACCATATGGACATTTGAGTAATCTTCCTAAGGCCGAGATATGCACAACATCACCCATGAGACCATATGGACATTTGAGTAATCTTCCTAAGGCCGAGATATGCACAACATCACCCATGAGACCATACGGACATTTGAGTAATCTTCCTAAGGCCGAGATATGCACAACATCACGCAAAGATATAGTACTTTATTTTGTTTACTAGCATTATTTGAGGCTTACAGGAGGGCTGTGGAGTCGGAGTCACTCGTTTATTAAAGGAGTCAGAGTCGGTAACAAATGTTCGACTTCCGAGTCCACATGTTATGCCATATATGGCTAGTCAAAAACTTTAGAGTCCTGAGTCGAAAATTTCAGGAGTCGGAAAATTTTTGGCCGACTCCACAACCCTGGTTTAAATGTTAAATTTCAGACAAGCAGATGCAAAAATATCACAAATAGAAGCATCGGGTAGACAAAGAAACAAAATAAAATAGTTTTGACAAGACGTCAATGCTGCCACACCAGCTACAACTCGTGAGCCTTCCAATGAATGAGTCCCATAATAGATACTGTCACAGGGCAGTCACAGACGACTCAGCTTTATGAGGTGGGGGGGGGGGGGGGCCAGGTTACCTTCACCGCTGTTTTTGCCTTCCTTAATTGGGGAACAGAATCAGATAACCACTTACATCTGGGTAGGCTGGAGTATGACGTTACCTGGTATACAACCAGTAACTTTATAGGCATACTTGCCTTTTTACACTTCTGCCATGCAGATCATCAGAAGACCTGGCTAAGAGTAGGAGAACGCTCTTAAGGAAGGTGGACAGACAAAAGAACAAACCAAACACAAGCAGTACACGAAGGAAAGTTAAGTTGTGGCATTGATAAAACAGTCAGATCCAATATCCTGACAGGTAAATAATATTTTTCTATGAAGCTCTACTTGCACACCTTCCGTGCGTGTGTGTGTATATGCGTACATCAAACCATAAAGCGACAATACCATGAGATTTTAACATGCACATTTTGTACTGTAACAAGAATATTACTGATATAGTTAAATACTTTGACCTCTCTGAGATTCACGAAAGAACGTTCTGAAAGCAAATATGTGACAGAATAAGTATGTGTGCTTGTATTTGACAGCGTGGCCGATGAAAGGTCATTTAAGACCAATATTCAGGAGTGTTTGGAGAAACACGACTGAGAATAACAAATATAAAGATAAAATACTGTTTATAAATTAACTGTTTATATATCAGTAATGGAAACTTGCACACACAATCGCCTTCTAAAATGTCAGAGAAGGGATAGTGGTTTTAATGTATGCGTACTAATATCAGGTTGTGGGGAAACATTAAAGTTCCGAGTTCTTCGTAGCCTTTACACTGCCTGTGAAGCACTGGCGTTCACTCAGTTGTCTTCAAGCTCCCTACTTGTGCGCAGTCTACTCAAGTTCTTCCCAATCTCTTGACGTTTGTTTCGTATGACTACTTGTACAGCGATAAAACTTCAATTATTTATCTACCAGTTCCCCACCCTCCTTCCCCCGTCATGGCTAATCTACAGAGCTGTTTCCATGACGTCATGTTTATGTTCAGCTCAGTTTTTCCATGAAATTTAGTGCCTCCTTCTACTTCTTCCACCCCAAGGATTTCACAACAAGCAACGTCTGGTGACGCTTAGCGGTAAAGTCAACGAATACTGGTAACATAAGTCGTTCAGGGATAACGAACAAAGGAATACACTACCTTACGACCACAAATCATCGTCGGCCATAAATGCAGAAAAACAGCAGAGCAAAGTAAGTGAGAACTAATTTCACTGCAAAAGCTACAGAAATTCATAAATGGATGCTTGTGTAAAATAGAAGGATTGAAGTGGTATGACATGATCACTGACGTGAAACTGATGACATGATCACTGACGTGGAACTGATGGCATGATCACTGACGTAGACCTGATGGCATGATCACTGACGTGGACCTGATGACAAGATCACTGACGTGGACCTGATGACATGATCACTGACGTGGACCTTATGACATGATAACTGACGTTGACCTGATGACATGTTCACTGATGTGGAACTGATGACATGATCACTGATGTGGAACTGAAGACAAGTCACTGATGTGGACCTGATGACAAGATCACTGATGTGGAACTGATGACATGATCACTGATGTGGACCTGACGGCATGATCACTGACGTGGACCTGATAGCATGATCACTGATGTGGACCTGATGACATGATCACTGACGTGGAACTGATGACATGATCACTGATTGTTGCGCACATTCTTTTGTATGGAATTGTGTGACGCACGGATTACTTCAGTGAGGCATACAATTCATCCTGTATGTCTATTTAATTAATGTGGAACTGTAGGGAAACTCTATGAAATTATTGATATTCAAATTGTGAATTAACTTTGGCTTATCATTATCATTCTTCTGGGTGAGTGAGCGAAACTCAGGAAGGTAGCCATCTTGTATTCTTGTCATCGTTACGGATCACTGTCAGGAGAACAGTATATCAGACTTATTATCGGACAGTGATATGGAGATCTTATTAATATGAAAACCCCTATCGTGGTTTAACTTTGTTACCTAAACATTTGATATATGCCGCTGGAGAACTTAGCCAAGGAAAAAGTTCGTCCAGTGAACTCTTTATAGGTTTACACACCCACACCCACTGATGCGTTCAGTCAGTTAGGGGATGTGGCAATAGTCTGCCAGAACATTGAATGATTACCTTATATCGTCCATCATATTTGAATGCTGCATGAAATATGATCTACTATTCAAATGCCTAATGATGTACATGTCAACATGTTCCTATGACTATGTTCCGTGCTGTCCAGATGTGTGCGTCCTTATTAAACAGTGTGAAATGTCAGCTGTAGTTCCAGTCATCATTGACTTGCATAAGAGTGTGTGAGTGTAATATTATCAAGTAATCGACTACACAGAACCATTCCACCATTCGCGTTACCTGACACTCCCACTCTGTGTCAACATGACCGGTTGATTCAATTATGCAGTGGTAACCCAAAGAAGACCTTCTTCACTGATGACCACGACCCCGAATATATCGACACATTCACCAGCCTTTTCACTGATGTGGAACTGATGACATGATCACTGATGTGGAACTGATGACATGATCACTGACGTGGAACTGATGACATGATCACTGACGTGGAACTGATGACATGATCACTGACGTGGACCTTATGACATGATAACTGTCGTTGACCTGATGACATGATCACTGATGTGGAACTGATGACATGATCACTGACGTGGAAATGATGACATGATCACTGACGTGGAACTGATGACATGATCACTGACGTGGAACTGATGACATGATCACTGATGTGGACCTGACGGCATGATCACTGACGTGGACCTGATGGCATGATCACTGACGTGAACCTGATGGCACGATCACTGACGTGGACCTGATCACTGACGTGGACCTAATGACATGATCACTGACGTGGACCTGATGACATGATCACTGACGTGGACCTGATGACATGATCACTGACGTGGACCTGATCACTGACGTGGACCTGATGACATGATCACTGACGTGGACCTGATGACATGATCACTGACGTTGAATTGATGACATGATCACTGACGTGGACCTGATGACATGATCACTGACGTGGAACTGATGACATGATCACTGATGTGGACCTGATGACATGATCACTGACGTGGAACTGATGACATGATCACTGACGTGGAACTGATGACATGATCACTGACGTGGAACTGATGACATGATCACTGATGTGGAACTGATGCCATGATCACTGATGTGGAACTGATGACATGATCACTTACGTGGACCTGATCACTGACGTGGAGCTGATGATATGATCACTGACGTGGAACTGATGACATGATCACTGATGTGGAACTGATGACATGATCACTGATGTGGAACTGATGACAAGATCACTGACGTGGAACTGATGACATGAACTAGACAAGCGCCAGTGGAGCAAGAAATGAGAAGACGCTGGAGATGGATGGGGCACACATTGAGAAAACCTGCTGATGGCACGTGACAGGAAGACCTCGAGCTGATGGCATTGCCTTTCTGGAAATCCGTCTCAGGCTTTCCCTGTTCTGGAATCCGCAGGGTAAGACACGATAGAGGAAGAACACAGAGAACTGGAGACATACATGAAGGGGATGTAGAACATATGGAAAGGCCTTGAGCTGATGGCACGTGACAGGAAGACCTTGAGCTGATGGCACGTGACAGGAAGACCTTGAGCTGATGGCACGTGACAGGAAGACCTTGAGCTGATGGCACGTGACAGGAAGACCTTGAGCTGATGGCACGTGACAGCAAGTACTTGGCACATGTTTGTTTAAAGCATATGCTGCTTTAGGAGTTGAAAGGTGAAAGAAGAAGAATCTCATTGCATAAACTTATCTACTAGTGCGACAACAGCGATTCTTTAGCGCATTCTAATCTCTTTTATTTTTTATGTTTATACAATTAGATTTAGTTCTCACTTTTCTCCACTGTCATCCTACGGTTGTGCCGCACCAAGATCTTGAGGTCATAACGTAAGACATTTATTTGTAATTCAGTCCAGTAAAACTTAGACTTTATTTTCCTACTCCATACCGTTTAACACAGTCTTACTGCATGCCTTCTGATTATCTTAATGCTCATCTAATGATGCCAGCAGATGGCTTCCCCAAGATACGGCTGCTGGATTATTAGGTGATTCGCTATTAGGTGATAGTGTGATTCGCTTGCACAGCTAGGCGAGGTTGTCGCACGGAAGGTCCTGGGTTCGAGTCCTGGGTAAGCCACTCACGTCTGTTGTTTTTCTGTTGTCTTCTTTATTTCTTACGAGTGCCTGAAAACATACCTTTATGTTTGTCTAATATTTATTTACTGTTTACAGGCCTCGGTTTCCCTTCCTTATGTGTTATAAATGTTTATACAATACCAAAAACCTACCCTCTGTCCTGTACTTACTGTTCTTAGTCTCCTATCATTTACTAGACACAGTATTAAGGTCTCTGTCTTGTGTGGACTGACCTATACTGTATAATAGGGGAACAACAGAAGTGATTGCGTCATTAATAGGCTGGACTGCCCATGGTAAATTTCCGGTGTTATATGTTGCGGGTCGCACTAATGACCCGTCATCGAAGCATCATTTTTTGGTGATGCCTAGATGGCAGGGAGGATAGTGTGATTCGCTTGCATAGTGTAGTGAAATTGACAGAGATACAACGGTAAAATACCTCCAAAGATAACATGTAAGGATAAAAACATAATGCGTAGGCTGTTGATAGTACATGATCGCCCAGACCGCGGGTCATCACCCTCCATAAAAATTGACTTGCTAGACAGGAGGGGAACGGCGGATAAAAAGGAAAAAATATGACTGGAAAGATTGCGTGAGACTAGAAAGGCTAAGGAGACGCAATTGGGGGGGAAACGGAGAAAAGTCACGTTTCCCAAGTTGACATAAAGTAAGGAACTCGACAGAAGGGACCTTGGATATGTTACGCCACAGTCATTTATTGGTCGCTTTTGCGATACCAAGCCTTTGATTTGAATTCAGCGGCAGAACGCAGATGTTTGGAATATTACAAAAATTAAAAAGTAACTTTTTCGTAATATTAATGTTAGGAATATAAAAATTAGCTGGCCGGATGGCCCATTCTGAGCAGTGAACTAATATGTTCTTAATTTTACAGACGGATAGATAATATTGAAGATAATGACAAAAGACAGTGTTGTTCACATCAGCGACAGACTGTATGGAATAAAAAGTGTCGCTATTTGCACAAAAAAACACGACCTTGAGACGCAGGTGTTCAAATTTACTTAGTAGGGAAGCGAAGGGACATTGGTGGGAGCTGTGTCTAAATATAACTTTTAACGACAAAATTTTGGAGGGGAGAGAAAGGTTGGTTCAAAAATCAAGTACGTTTTTGAAAAAAACAAGTAGAGACGGACAGACTAACAGATAAACATCCATACTTGACTGAAGCATGACTGAAATGACTTTAGGGTAGGAAATTTGAATTTGAAATAAACCTAGGCAGTGATTGGCCACAGACAATCATTTTATCGGCGCTCAGACGCGCAAGTGGGGCCATTCCTCAATAGTTGTTCAATGATAGACACAGTATTTTAAAGTGTGGTGATTTCCAAATGAAAGAAAGTGAAATAAGTTCAGGGACGCCATACTATAGCCAGCAGCTCAGCTGAGTTTTGCTAGCATTTCTGTGTTCTTTATTCATAATCTGGTAAGATTGAAATTATTTCTTTGTATATTTTGAATATTGTTTAATGTTCGAGTGATTTGATACTGCCATATCATAATCTAGCCTTACAAACAAGTAGGGATTTGCTCTAGACCCCCCGCCCAAGTCAGGGTCTAGGGACCAACAATATACATAAACTCCAGCAAGGGTTAGGAAAGACAGATCAAGTGTTGAGAATAATGAAACATATTACCTATCCACTTTTAGGGAAGGAAACTAATAAATATTTTTCAGAATCTATAGTCTGGGAGGACCTATCTGATGTAAAACCACCATGGTAAATGTGCTGTTTGGTCAGAGAGATCTGACCTGTCTGTATGATGTGGTTGTTGTGTCCGTGTTGTGTCCAGACGTGGGTAGAGAATAGAATTTTGACACATAGCCAATACTTTGATTGCAGAGCTGTGAGTTTCAGTTGTCAACAAGGCGGTGTCCATTCAGTTGGTGATTTTACTCGAGTGTATCTGTGCAGTACGTTGTGACAGAGACCACTATTATTGCCCGCCAGCACGGAGAGGTGGGACCACCAGATTTCAGCACCAGAGCTACATATGAAAGTTGAGTGAGCCTCTGGTCTGCTGGAAGTTCACCAACGCCTTTTAGTTACTAATACCCCATAAAATTCCTGTAATTTACTGGACACTGTGTAGTCAATATAGACAGGTGTGATGAGGCCACCCCAACAGCACAAGCATTAACTATCCTCCCAAGTAGATGACTACTAGAACATTTTAATAAAACTAACTAGTCTAGTACTTATATATGTACACTCTTGCATTTATTATGTAACATTCCATGCATTTCTTTCATAATTTTTAAATCCTTTTTTTAAGAAAGTTCTGGTCAACATAAAACTTGATCCAGAACAAATAAATGTAATATAATTCTATCAAAAATTTTACACTCTTGAGTTAGTTCAGTGTATTATAATATTTGTTAAATATTATTAGTCTGCTTAAATATCTGTGGGTGTATCTATAACTATCACACCACATTACATATCATTACCCTAGACATTTTACATAGCTACATTCATTAAGAAAAAAAAAATTGAGTGTGAGGTCGTAGTGGTAGCAAGAAAGGCCTTCTGACAATTCACAACTACATTTTATCTCAGGAGCCTTCACAGCTGGCCTCATACATTACATTTAGTAATATCACCATCATACAATACCATCAAACCCACTACATACATTGGGGTCTTGTCCAGGGATAATTAGCCCAACAGTAATATTAGGATCTCCTGGTTGGAGAAATAAAATTAGGGGAAAAAAAATTGTGAAATTCCCTTTAAAATTAAAAGTGTCCCTGCAGATAAAAGTTGGTGAATCTTCACAGCCAGTGATAATTAATTAGTTAACTGGTTAGTTAGAATTAGTTAGACTATAGTCATAAGAAGTACTTAGTGTATTTACTGGTTAGAGATTTAGCTTGTATATTATTATATTGTCTGAAAAGTATGGCGGAGCTAGCAAAATTCCGATCAGCTGCTGTGCTGACCGCAAAGGAGATGGGAATGGATGGTCAGATTTTAATTCAATATGTAACGGCTGAATGTGATAAATATATTGAAAGGGAAGATAGAAAGGTAGCTGAAGAGAAGAGGTTACAAATGAGGCTGATAGAGAAATTAAGAGGCTGCAGATTGAGGCAGAAGAAAAACGACAGCAAAGGGAGGCAGAAGAAAAACGACAGCAAAGGGAGGCAGAAGAAAAACGACAGCAAAGGGAGGCAGAAGAAAAAAGGTTGACTGCCGAAAGGGAGGCAGAAGATAGAAGGTTGCAAAGGGAGCACGAATTACGACTAAGGGAGCTGGAATTACAAGGCCCGGCTCCTGAAAATGGTGCCAGCCCTTTTGCCTCAGATGCTACGCCCAGTTTGGGAGCCTCAAACTCAGCTATGGGGTTTCATTTAGACCATTTTGTTGAAAAAGACGATGACATAGAGGGGTACCTAGGACGTTTTGAGTTATTAGCTACTACATATGGGTTAGAGAGAGAGAGGTGGAGTTTAAAGCTATCACAGGGATTGAGAGGTACTTCTTATGAAGTATTTGCCAAAATGAACAGGGAAGACCAAGACAATTATGACATGTTAAAGCAGGCTTTGTTATTAAGGTACGAGAAGAATGGTGAATTTTATCGTAAGAAATTTAGAAATGCCAAACTGTTGTCTGGGGAGACATACCACCAATTCTCTGCCAGACTAGAAACCTATTTGGAGAAATGGACGGCTCTGGGGAAGACCCAAGATCTTAAGAAATGATCATGATTGAGCAATTGAGAGAGTCCATGGCTCCAGACATGAGAAAATTTCTCATGGAACAAGGTGCAGAGAAGTTGGGGGAAATTTTAAATGTTGCTGAGAGGTATCAGGCAGCTCAGGCAGAGGTAAGTGGTGCTAAAAAGAAGCACATAGACAATTTTAAAGCTCCACAGCAATTTAATAAATTTGATAATAGAGAGCAGGGAAATAAAGGTAGGACAAACTTTGAGCGGCCAAGAAATGACTATCGCGACAGAAACTCACAGTTCAATGACCAAAAGTTCAATGAAAGAAAACCGTTGAACCAAGGAAAAAGATGGTGTAAATGGTGCAAGAGGGATAACCATAACACCGAATTTTGTAGAAGGAAACCTTCAAACATTGCTGCAATGAAGTCGGGGACGCAAAGATTAAAGGTTAATCCTAATGAGCAACAGGAACCTTATCACCCCCCAGTTTGTGAGGATGTTATTTGTAATGGGGTCACCATAAGGTGCCTTTATGATACAGGTTTGGATTATGATTCAGTTGTGAAGTCTAGCCTAGTGGACCCAAGTCAGTATACCACAGAAACAGTGGAAATACAAGGGGCGACTAAGGACATACCACTCATGACACTTCCCATCGCAAGGATAACGGTGAAAACTCGCTATGTGGAGGGAGAAATCAGAGCAGCAGTGATAGATGAACCAATCTACCCTCTGATATTGGGGTGTAGATACGTCTTCTTGGGGAATCCCGAGAAACCTGTGATCATGGCGACAGTGCAGACCAGGTCACAGAAGAAGGAGGAAGAAGGTGAACCTATAAATGCTCATCCAGAGGAGATGAGGAAGGCGCAGGCTGAGGATAGGACACTCAAGCCCTGTTTTAAAAAATTGCCCAAATGCCACACACCTCCGAGCAAGGGGGAATATTTCATGAAGAACAAACTCTTATACAGGAAGGCCGGAACTGGAACAAATGGTCACAACCAGCTGGTTCTTCCCACTTCATATAGAGATAAAGTGATGGAACTCGGGCATGCGATTCCCTTCAGTGGTCACATGGGGATCAGCGCCACAGGACAGCGTATAGCTTGTCATTACTTCTGGCCAGGGATAACGGAGGATATAAAAAGATATGTCAAATCCTGCCCAGAATGTCAAAGGGTAGCTACAAAGCACTGGACTGCTCCTGCAACTCTAGGGGAAATGCCCATAGTGGGAACACCTTTTGAGAGGGTTGCAGTGGATATTGTAGGACCTCTCACTCGGACCGAGAGGAGGAACAGTTACATCCTTACTCTGGTGGACACTTGTTCTATGTGGGGAGAGGCGGTAGCCCTGCCATCAATTGATTCAAAACATGTAGCAGAGGCACTACTTACAATATTTACCCGATTAGGATTCCCGCATCAAATCTTGACGGATAATGGTTCTCAGTTCAAGGGGAAACTAACGGAAGAAGTTTTTAAGCTATTTCAAGCCAGACACTTTCATTGTAGTCCGTACCATCCACAAGGGAACGGCCAGGTAGAGAGGTTCAACGGGACTCTCATTTCTATCCTGAGAAAGCTGGCACACGAAAAACCGGATCTGTGGGATCAATTCCTGCCCGCCGCATTGTTTGCGTACCGGGAGGTACCACATAGTTCAACCGGGATGGCTCCCGCAACTCTGCTATTTGGGAGGCCAATAAAAGGTCCATTAGAAGCTCTATTAAGGACCTGGACAGATGAGAAGGCGGAAGAGACTGTTACCTCATCGTATCAATACGTGAACGAACTGACCACTCGTTTGAAAGCTGGATGGAAACTGGCAAATGATAATTTGAAGCAAGCCAGGAAGAAACATGCAGCATACTTTAATAGGAAGGCAAAGGACAGGGAACTGGCAGTCGGAGAGAAGGTGCTGCTTCTACTACCCGGAAGCCAGAATAAATTACAAATTGGTTGGCAAGGTCCATATACGGTTCTAGAGAAGGTGTCTAGAACAAACTATAAAATTGACAAAAAGGGGAAGGAGAAAGTTTATCATGTAAACCTGTTAAAGAAGTATCTGGACAGACCACTCCAGGAAAGCACCCCCTTATTGACCTTGGCTATTGCAACCCAGATGCAAAAAGAACCACTCACCTCACATGAATACCCATTACATCCTTGTGAAACCGCAGCACAGGTAAAAGTCAGTAAGCACCTGACTAAAAACCAGAGGGAGAGAGTTCAACAGGTTCTGGAGGAACATACAGATGTATTAACAGATAAACCAGGCCATACAAATTTGCTACAGTATGACATGAAACTGGTAGACTCAAACCCAATCTGTATGAGAGCCTATTCTATTCCGTTCGCGAAGGAGAAGGCATTGAAGGAAGAAATAGAGTATTTGTTGAAGGAGGGGATTATTTCGCACAGTGAATCATCTTTTAGTTCTAGTGTCGTTTTGTTGAGAAAACCGTCTGGGGAACACAGACTGTGCATAGATTACAGGAAACTGAAAGCTGTCACAGAAGGACAAGTGGATCCATTACCAGACACAAAACAGTTATTTGCCAGACTGAACAAGGCAAAATACTTTTCAAAGGTGGATCTTAGTAAAGGCTATTACCAGATCCCAGTGAAGCCTGAAGTGAGACCTTATTTGGCTTTTAGCACTTCGGATGGACATTATGAATTCAATATGCTACCATTCGGACTGAAAAATGCTCCGAGTGTGTTTTCAAGGATGATGCGCAAATTGTTGGATCCCCTGAATAACCCATGTATCACGAATTTCATGGATGATATTCTCGTCGCCACAGAGACATTTGAAGAACACATTGAAGCTCTGGAGATGTTGTTTGATAGACTTCGGGAGGCGAACTTAACTGCTAGGCCAACAAAATGTTGTATTGGATGCAAAGAGTTGGAATTCTTGGGACACACTGTATATCAGGGTAATATGACCCCTGATCCTAAGAACTTGGAAAAACTGCAGAGAGCACCTAGGCCGCAAACAAAAAAGGACGTGCGATCATTTGTGTCGTTATGCGGATTTTATCAGAAATACATCAAGAATTTTAACGCTATTTGTGCTCCTCTGACTGATCTGACTCGCAAGGGACTTCCAGATAAAATTATTTGGACTGCACAATGTGAACTAGCGTTCCAAGAGTTAAAGGAAAAACTCACTAGCAAGCCTATTCTCAAACTGCCTGATTTGACACAGGACTTTGTCTTAAGAACCGATGCAAGTAATGTAGGACTAGGAGGGGCTTTGTTGCAAAGATCATCTTCACCTGATGGGGAACTGAAACCAGTCGCTTATGCAAGCCGTAAATTGAATGTCGGTGCAGATTTCCTCAGTCGGCACCCCTGTGATCAAAATTAGAGTAGTGGCAGACGTGAGGAGTAATTTTACCTATGTGTATCGCTGGTTTTGGAACTTGCCATAGGCATGTTTTCAAGTGGGGAGATGTGTAGTGAAATTGACAGAGATACAACGGTAAAATACCTCCAAAGATAACATGTAAGGATAAAAACATAATGCGTAGGCTGCTGATAGTACATGATCGCCCAGACCGCGGGTCATCACCCTCCATAAAAATTGACTTGCTAGACAGGAGGGGAACGGCGGATAAAAAGGAAAAAATATGACTGGAAAGATTGCGTGAGACTAGAAAGGCTAAGGAGACGCAATTGGGGGGGAAACGGAGAAAAGTCACGTTTCCCAAGTTGACATAAAGTAAGGAACTCGACAGAAGGGACCTTGGATATGTTACGCCACAGTCATTTATTGGTCGCTTTTGCGATACCAAGCCTTTGATTTGAATTCAGCGGCAGAACGCAGATGTTTGGAATATTACAAAAATTAAAAAGTAACTTTTTCGTAATATTAATGTTAGGAATATAAAAATTAGCTGGCCGGATGGCCCATTCTGAGCAGTGAACTAATATGTTCTTAATTTTACAGACGGATAGATAATATTGAAGATAATGACAAAAGACAGTGTTGTTCACATCAGCGACAGACTGTATGGAATAAAAAGTGTCGCTATTTGCACAAAAAAACACGACCTTGAGACGCAGGTGTTCAAATTTACTTAGTAGGGAAGCGAAGGGACATTGGTGGGAGCTGTGTCTAAATATAACTTTTAACGACAAAATTTTGGAGGGGAGAGAAAGGTTGGTTCAAAAATCAAGTACGTTTTTGAAAAAAACAAGTAGAGACGGACAGACTAACAGATAAACATCCATACTTGACTGAAGCATGACTGAAATGACTTTAGGGTAGGAAATTTGAATTTGAAATAAACCTAGGCAGTGATTGGCCACAGACAATCATTTTATCGGCGCTCAGACGCGCAAGTGGGGCCATTCCTCAATAGTTGTTCAATGATAGACACAGTATTTTAAAGTGTGGTGATTTCCAAATGAAAGAAAGTGAAATAAGTTCAGGGACGCCATACTATAGCCAGCAGCTCAGCTGAGTTTTGCTAGCATTTCTGTGTTCTTTATTCATAATCTGGTAAGATTGAAATTATTTCTTTGTATATTTTGAATATTGTTTAATGTTCGAGTGATTTGATACTGCCATATCATAATCTAGCCTTACAAACAAGTAGGGATTTGCTCTAGACCCCCCGCCCAAGTCAGGGTCTAGGGACCAACAATATACATAAACTCCAGCAAGGGTTAGGAAAGACAGATCAAGTGTTGAGAATAATGAAACATATTACCTATCCACTTTTAGGGAAGGAAACTAATAAATATTTTTCAGAATCTATAGTCTGGGAGGACCTATCTGATGTAAAACCACCATGGTAAATGTGCTGTTTGGTCAGAGAGATCTGACCTGTCTGTATGATGTGGTTGTTGTGTCCGTGTTGTGTCCAGACGTGGGTAGAGAATAGAATTTTGACACATAGCCAATACTTTGATTGCAGAGCTGTGAGTTTCAGTTGTCAACAAGGCGGTGTCCATTCAGTTGGTGATTTTACTCGAGTGTATCTGTGCAGTACGTTGTGACAGAGACCACTATTATTGCCCGCCAGCACGGAGAGGTGGGACCACCAGATTTCAGCACCAGAGCTACATATGAAAGTTGAGTGAGCCTCTGGTCTGCTGGAAGTTCACCAACGCCTTTTAGTTACTAATACCCCATAAAATTCCTGTAATTTACTGGACACTGTGTAGTCAATATAGACAGGTGTGATGAGGCCACCCCAACAGCACAAGCATTAACTATCCTCCCAAGTAGATGACTACTAGAACATTTTAATAAAACTAACTAGTCTAGTACTTATATATGTACACTCTTGCATTTATTATGTAACATTCCATGCATTTCTTTCATAATTTTTAAATCCTTTTTTTAAGAAAGTTCTGGTCAACATAAAACTTGATCCAGAACAAATAAATGTAATATAATTCTATCAAAAATTTTACACTCTTGAGTTAGTTCAGTGTATTATAATATTTGTTAAATATTATTAGTCTGCTTAAATATCTGTGGGTGTATCTATAACTATCACACCACATTACATATCATTACCCTAAACATTTTACATAGCTACATTCATTAAGAAAAAAAAATTGAGTGTGAGGTCGTAGTGGTAGCAAGAAAGGCCTTCTGACAATTCACAACTACATTTTATCTCAGGAGCCTTCACAGCTGGCCTCATACATTACATTTAGTAATATCACCATCATACAATACCATCAAACCCACTACACATAGCTAGGCGGGGTTGTCGCACGGAAGGTCCTGGGTTCGAGTCCTGGGTAAGCCACTCACGTCTGTTGTTTTTCTGTTGTCTAGTTTTCTACTTCTTTATTTCTTACGAGTGCCTGAAAACATACCTTTATGTTTGTCTAATATTTAACTGGATTATTAGGCATACAAGACTTCTTCGCGGAATGAATAAGGGCTCGGGTAAAAATGTCATTACGTTCTCCACTCTTGACATTATTTTTCCGTCATTGTTTTATGATGTTCGGTCTTTCTGCCTTCTATGTACTTTCTGCTTCTTCATCTTAATCACGCATCTCGTTTTTAAGAATGGTGCGAAGAACATGCCAAGTGGCACGTGTGACTGCGTATGCTCTTCCCTTTAAAGCTGGCATCTCTTAGTTATTCAGAGTGTATTCTTTTCTCCCTAAACTTTCATGGAACTTTGTTCATTCTGTTTAATACAACCTATGTATGTTTTTTCTCCCTAGTTTGCAGCAGCCACTTCATTATCAACGTGGAACTAATGACAAAACCCAGACAAGTGCCAGTGGAATAAAAGATTAAAAGAATACGCTGGTGTTGGACATGATACACAATAATGGCATTACATGGCAGTCCTAGCTCTGGATCCCCAGGGTAACATAGGTAGAGGGGACAGAACAAAAATGACGGAGAAGGGAACTAGAGGCGGACGTGGAAGGGATAAAGAAGCTAGTTCCTACAGCAGACAATGCCGTAGTGGAGTCAAGATTTCACCATACTAGGTCCAGCTATTTTATGAGGTGGGGTGACCAGTTCATTTCCTCGCCGCCTTTGCCTTCCTTACCTCAGAAGCAGTGAGGTACCCATTTACAGCTGGGTATACTGCAGCGTGACACAACCAGGTTTCGATTCCGGAACCCGGTAATTTTGCCCCGAGAGGACCACTTAGGATGGCCACAGGACAGTAATACTTGGCGCTTGTTTGAACGCCTATACTCCATGGGAACGCTAAAGCGTAACGAATGAAGTTCCTTGGCGTTGCTGCATTATCCATTATATTCTACGGCATGTCACTATTTTTTCTTCTCACGTTTGTAAACTGTCTACTTATAAAATGAAGAACATACAAAAATAAAAAAACAACCACACATACTCAGTGTAATGTTTATCTTTCCTCTTGTCAGAACGTCTGAGAGTGAGTAACAAAAAAATTGGGCTGCAGGTGTAAACTGATTTCTTCACCCAGAACTCGCCTATCTCTCGCCAGAGGCTGCCACAAACCCCGCGAGACCTGAGAGCGACCTCTGGAACGGGTGTCAGACCCCTGCTGCCTGTTCCCACTCTTGTAATCTCCCGTTATTCCATGCGCATTAAGACAAGAGTAGATACTTAAACCACGTGCACTCATCGCCTGCTAGTCGTATCTTACACCAGATTTCTTCTTTTTAATCCTAGTTCACTAAGCGAGTCCTCCGCTGATATGAAATAAGCGAGAAATCATTTCTCACTGTACATCTCATTAATCCTCCCTCACGTTTCACCTCCACTCTCTGTAACCCTGCCTTTTTGGAGTTTCTCAACCAACGTCATCATTTTCCGCTCGGGTATGAAGAAATGAAGAACACGACACGATGTTACTGCTAGGACTATATTCACGCTGCGTTGGCTGCGACATATCACTCCGCGTGATTTATCGTAGCTGGTTCAACAGATGCGAGACGATTCGTAAACGGCCGGCCAAATCAAAACCGGTTATGTGAATAATAGATAAAGTAAATATATTTACTCAACTTACATTCCGCACAGCTTCTGCTATCTTTGGGAACAATATAATCCTACGCCTTTTAACAGTGCTGTGAATACATCTATCTCAGGGACAGTTGAAATAAATAGAAAAAACGTAATTTAAAACGTCTGATGTTATGAATTAAAATACATACAAATTCCCATTTCTCCAACGCCTACCTCTTCCATTTCTTTTCTCTCCATTCTCCCCCCCCCCCACCCCGTAAAAGTAGTCCCATAGAACACACTGTTGCACGGAAGTAAAGTGTTACAGACTTCACTATACTAGGTCTCATCTTTATAAGGTTCCTTTCCTCGTCGCATTTGTCTTACCTAACTCAAAAGCAGTCACGTACCCGTTCATAGCTGTGTAGACTGCAGCGTGACGCTACCATGTATCAAACCCTGTACCTCTGCCTGGAGAAGTAAGCGCTGTAACCACTCTGCCACTTGGAGCTTTATCAGTAAGACAATATTTAAAAACAAAACAAAACATACACAACTAGATATGTTCCACGACTCCGGTGGTAAAAACTTCTTCTCCGTTCGTCCTGACAAGGACGTTGGTTGCGTTGTGTCCGTTTACAGCGGAGCTGCAATATTTGCGCCTTTCGGCCGACACATCCGACTTCAGCACGGCATTTTTGGGACCGGGTTACCCTTCCCTCTTCGATCCCTACTCACTCAGCCAGACTGCAGTGATGCAGCCTGTTTCCAGGACCACCACTTGGAGGTGGAGTAGGGTCTTGGTCAGCTCTGGTTCGCTGACCCTGACGCAAGCAGTCAAACTATGGGTCGCTAACTGTATTCCTCACTGTTGACGCGTCTTAGGTCCCGACTCGGTATACTATAAGTAACAAATTATGAGGAACCAAGTTGCCAGGTAGCAATTGGCAATGACTAAATATATTAACCAGAACTATGGACTCTGTATATATTAACCAGAACTATGGACACTGTATATATTAACCAGAGCTATGGACACCGTATATATTAACCAGAGCTATGGACACTGTATATATTAACCAGAGCTATGGACACTATATATTAACCAGAACTATGGACACTGTATATATTAACCAGAACTATGGACACTGTATATATTAACCAGAACTATGGACACTGTATATATTAACCAGAACTATGGACACTGTATATATTAACCAGAACTATGGACACTGTATATATTAACCAGAACTATGGACACTGTATATATTAACCAGAACTATGGACACTGTATATATTAACCAGAACTATGGACACTGTATATATTAACCAGAACTATGGACACTGTATATATTAACCAGAACTATGGATACTGTATATATTAACCAGAACTATGGATACTGTATATATTAACTGCCCCGTGTTAGTTCCCCGGGCTCTATGATGAGACAGAAGAAATAGGACAACTACCCCGCCAGGTATTTCGTTAGAGGCGACTAAGCTGAAGTTATGCACGAGGCTAGTCACCTGACTATTTAGCTACAGACACTCCCAATGCTAGAGCACATAAGTGACTTGTTGCAGTCTCCCTACGTGGCTGGTGGCTGCAGTGACGCTTCATGGTCGATCAGGAACGAGAAAGGGCAGGAAGAAGTTATCCTAATTATAACCCATTAAACGTTGAAGAGAATATTGATATTCAAATATTAGTGTTGATTCAGTGCTGGGATCACAACTGTTGAGGCGAAACTTGTTTGGCAGGTCTGTCAGGACAAGGAGAAACTTGAGCCTTATGAATACAAGCATGACATGTCCACAACATGATGAGTGTGTCAGAAGTGAGATTTATACAACGTGCTGAGTATACTGTGGCAAAGCGAATGTAATTTTTATTTTCAACCCGCCCGTTCCTGTTTTATTATTAAGGTGGTTTTTTTTTTCCTCTTCTATTTTTATCAAGGTTTCAGATTTTTAGATGTTTTCATTTCTTGTCATGGTTCTAGTATTGTAGGATAAACCCCACTAACCCTTCTTTTTTCGGGGATAGGTGTAAACCCCTACCTGAGTGGTAGCGTGGGCTAGTGAGTCATTCTTGTTGACAGACGGTCAGATTAGTTTACGAAACATTGTGTACATTTTTCAGCGGGCTTCGTGGGGAATTTATTTTCTTTGATTCTTCTCTCTCCCCCCCCCCCCCCCGTTCCAGCAAGGGGGATAACTCTTCGTCGCTTGTTGATTGGTAGTGTTAAGACGATTAACGATTCGTCAGATGTTAAGATAATGTTATGATGCTTAACGGGAAGCTCTGACGATTGGTTTCGATTTTTAATTTATGTAGCAGTCGTTAGATTACGTCAAAGTGGGGTAGATGCGGTTTTGGGGAGATAATTCAAGAGCTATGACTCACCGCGTCTGTCTTGCATCAGAAAATTGGCACTATATGTACAGGGCCAAAATATTAGTCGGAGCTCACAAGTCCTGGATTATTATTGCCGTGAATAGTGTCAGACATAAACTCAGTCTGCCGGTTAGTGGATATTCTGAAAAGTCTGGGTATGTACATAGTCTTAATAAGTTGTGTAGGAATGTTAGTTAAAGGATTTTAGCAAGTCAGATTAAGCTTTCTTCTGGGATTTAATTTTATTTTTAGTCGGTAGTTTGCCATCAATTACCTGACTTCTGCCAGTGTATTGTAAGTTTCAGTGGTAATCATACGAAGTATAGCCAGTGTACTTCTGTGAGAAAAAGTTGGTGGTATTATTATTTGATACATCTCTATATGAATGTAGGACCTAAGGCTGGTGTAGTACTGTGTAATATATATTGGAAGTACCAGACTTTGTTATGATAACTGTGGAAGATAATAGTGGATGAACTCGGGAGTTTTGTTTAACTAAAGTGGCCATGGGTAATTAAGTTAGTTGCTGAAGGATATGGGCGGTGAAGGGTGTTTAAGCATTATGATATTATTGTGTATGCATTTGTGTGTAAATAATTGTGCTATTTTTTATAACCCTCCATGGGCTGCCTTTAACATAAGAAAAATGCTGGGAAATTATTTAGTAAAAGTTATTTTATCGGGATACAGCGAAGCAATGTTGTGACGTGTAGCTGCCTAGGTCACGAGCTGGCCGCAGAGGCAATCAGGTTAGCCCGCGTCTGTGTTAAGCGTAAGCGACAAGCTGTTGTCGGTGAAAGAGAGGGGAAGGGGTGAGCTGTTAAGTCTGACCCGAGGGCAGAAATAGGGTAGAGCATGAGAGCTTGTATTTTGGGGAGTTTTATTAGGGTATGGGAAAACGGGGTGTAGGTAAAACTTTGGTTGTTAATGTGTTTTAATTATGTATTTTGTGAATTGGTGTATATATGTTGTTATTTTGGTTTTACAACGATTCACGACGTGGTAGATAACCATAAGTCTGCAACGGACTTTGCCTTTTCGGAGAGGGAGGCAAGAGACATCAGTGTCATTGAAAAAACTGGGTTCGCGCAAAGTCACGGGCGCCCTAGTTACGTCTGGACGACGGAGAGGCATTAAGAATTCTCCTGACGTGAGGAAACATATATCTCAGCGTGGAATTGCCTAGAAATCCGAGCTCATACCTCTTACGGCCCAATACAGAACAGGCCACGTTGCCTGGTATTGTTTACATACTGCCACAATAAAGCAGTAGGCCAAAACCCGAAGCGGTTTAAATTGTCGCTGTGTGAAGAATTGAGTGCCATCATCATTGCTTGAGCTACAGCCAGAGGCATGCATATATATATATATATATATATATATATATATATATATATATATATATATATATATATATATATATATATATATATATATATATATATATATATATATATATATATATATATATATATATATATATAGTCACCAAGGGCCCCTTCATCAGTTATTCTGGAGAGGAGAGAGGGAGATCATACCTTTCTAAATGCTAACGGGAGGAGGTACCTGACGAAGGGTAACGCATCTGAGCTTCAGACGAAGACGAGAGCGCCAAAAAGGTACTGAACTGAAGGAGAGGGGAGAGAGTGGAGTTAGTTGTTTTTCCCCAGGAACTGTGGAGTTAGATAGAGAATACTTGGAGGAGAGCCTCTGAGTTAGTTCTGCAGAATTCAGTGAAGTAGGATTTAGTGGTGTATAAGTTAGTTGTGTAGGAGCGCCTTTGAGACAGTTTAGTCATATTAGTCTTCATCTGACTGGTTAAACGGGACAGAGGGAAAACTAGTGGAGAGTAGTCTGGTGTGTGTGGGACTCCACAGTGTAGTTAGTTAGTAATAGTAGAGTTCGGGTGGCGGTGGCTCTTACTTAGAGACCCCCCCGCCCGGTATATTTCTTTAACCTTATTTGTTTTCGTGTAGTTGTGGAAGAGAGCGTGGTAATGTGATAATTGTGTCATTCATTGATTTGTTCTTTTTTCCAGGTTGTGCGACCTCGCACGTTATTGTTGTTGTTTTTTTTTGCCGTGGTAAAGATTTGTTTGTTTAATAAACTATAAAATGTGCACTGGATCAGTTTGTCTTTCACTAGACTGTACCTGTATTCTTTAACTGTACAGTTGTGTCTGTGGATATAAATTAGTGTAACCTTATCTTCATCGGAGCAAGAGGTAGTGAGACAGTAGCTATAAAAACAAGTCACAAGTGGCGAGGGAGAGTCAATCTAGGTTCTCACCCTTGAAGCTATAAGTCTCATCCTCTACAGTCACTTTAATTCTCATCTTAATCTATCTTCTCAGACTTTCCTCAAAACTGGTGTCTTGTCTCTTTACTCAGACAGACTCTTAATTAAGCCATTTCGTGACATATACAAGAGACTGAGATGTCTATTAAGTGTTGAGTATATAAGAAAGTTTCTCCAACGTGCTGAGTGTACAAGAAAGTGAAATTTCTCCAACGTGCTAAGTGTATAAGACAGTGGAATTTCTTCAACGCGCTGAGTGAACATATGCTTTAATAGTACATATTTAAGTGAGGCGGCAGTCAGTAATACTGAATAAAAACAGCATGTGATAAAATAAATACTCAGCAGTTTTTGTACAGAAACCCCCCCCCCCCAACCCTATTGGGGGGAGGGGGGGGAGGAGAGAAACATAAAAAAGTCGCGGAAGACAACCTGCCGCTGAGAAGACACTCGATGAGACAACTAGCTAATGTGGCAGCTCTGTGCAGTTTGTCTCTCATAAAGTCGACGGTCTGTTGTGGGCTTCTCTTATCGCTTTCATATATCAGTCGACGGTTTGTTGTGGGCTTCTCTTATTGCTTTCATATATCAGTCGACGGTCTGTTGTGGGCTTCTCTTATTGCTTTCATATATCAGCATCTACTTCTCTCACAAAGATGGAGGCCTGCCTCAGGATTCTCTCATGGCATAAGGTCTGTCTTACATGGACAACAACATGCACTAAGCAGGCATGCTCGCAGCATTATCTTCCAGTATTATCCATGTTTGTTCTCCGTGTGGTGCATGTGTTATTGTTCCTTATATTGTTTTCCTGTTATTTCTCCCCTTAAGGAGAACCAGTCCACCACTACTGCTACCCTTCTTGCAAGATGCCTGAGCCAAATTAAGCACTCTGCGTCATTACCCGTTTATCAAAGGTTGTAACTTACTGGTGGTTGTTTTTGTTCTCCAATTTTCCAGATCTGAAATAGCGCGTGAAAACCCAAGAATGCCCGAGGGAGCAACGATTCTATTGTTCTTAACTCTTAAATCGTCTGTTATTTTTGTTGCCCTTGTTTCTACTAAGTAAATCAATACAATTAAATCTGCTATCAATTTTTTACATTTGCTCATACATCAAATATTGTCTCTCCGGCCAGCCCTGATAACATCACACAAGGATATGCTCTCCGTATACCTCATTTCACGCTGGACTAACGGAAATCAGATTGTGAAAACGATGTTAGTTAAACAAAACCAGCTCCAAAATAAATTGTACAGAATCTATTTCACCAGGCCGAGAATTGGGAAAACGGCCGGTATCAGTCTTCGATCGAGTGAAATTCGCAGGATTCGGGTCTCTCCAATTTATTGAATCTATCAATCGTGCAAGCCAAGCACACGAGTATCCATTTATTGTGCAGCGAGGGACGGGACCGGATAAACCGTGACATCTTGATTATGTGCCCGTGAGTCTAACTATGGATTCGGAATTTATTTCCGATCTATTCCTTGCCCGCCGGTAATCAGGTCCCGCCGAACAAGGTCAAAGGGGAAGCAAGAGACACCGCAGTTCAACAAGTATGGCTGATCGGAACGATTCCGTCGTTAATTTTTCCGCGTTGTTTTAATATGTTTCGTTGTGGCTAATTTTTATCTGGTAATTATTTTGTCTCTTATGAGAAACTATTTTTTCCCCTCGTATTTTATTGCGCAATTACTTTCCCCCTTGTCTCAAGGTTTTCTTTTCGACAAAGTTCTCCGTCGCACTAATTAATTACCCGTAATATTGTTTTCTCTGGTATGTTTTATGGTCTGTCCACTAGTTTCAAACACATGTCCTACTTTGATTATAATTCAATCAGATCTTTCAACTCCCTGTCATCAACGAAAACGTGCCAAAACCACATTGTCCTGTCCTGTCCTGTCCTGTGCCATTCTTTCAAGATCAGTCCATGTCTTCTTTGACGTCTGTCTTCAAGTTTCCCGCTATTTCTCATACCCTAGGGATTCCAGAACAATGGCTGCCTTGAAATGCTATCACTGGTTTCCGTTATCTGTGTCATATTCAACGACAACGTTATTCCCTTACCTCGTGTTCCACTGACACTTACCTGGTTATTCCCATCAGTTTACACATTAGTAATCTTGCCATTACATGTCAACCCTTCCATTCTGTACAAGCCACCCACTAACGAATGTCAGAATCGTTATAGCTGCCATTCTTGTCGTTCACCATGTTTCACAGCCGTACAGTAAAGTAGGACTGACTTGACATTTGCGTAGAAGATTATAATTTTTGTGTTGGACGTGAACTCTGTTGTTTTCCATATACTTCCCAATGCAATGAAAACACCTTTTCCCTGTTGTATTCCTATTTTGGAATAGGACACAAACAGAGGAAACCTGTTGATAGCATTAAAAGGCAGTCCTTGTTCTGGAACCCCCAGAGCAAGAGAGGCAGAGGTAGACCAAGAAGCACATGGAGAAGAGAGCTGGAAACAGAGGTGAAAATGATGAGGAGAACGTGGAAAGAACTTGAGATGATGGTCGTGACAGGAGGACTTGGCATGTGTTTGTTAAAGGCCTATGCTCCTTTGGGAGTGGAGGGTAATGAATGAATGAATGAATGAATTCCTATTTTCACAAATCCGTATCACAAAAGGTTGACATATGGTCAGTGCTCAGGCAAACAAGCTGTATAGATATCTGGCATCTTCAGTAAACATCCAGACAACTGACCATTCTAGTATGTAGCCAGCCAGCAGAAAAAGCTCTTTGTGAATCACGAATTGGACAAGAATCGTGCCGGTTAGGGGATGTTTGTAAGTGTAGCTCCGCGTCTTGTCAGAGAAGTGCCAGTAATAGAAACGTGTATTATTGTCCGAGCAAGTACAGTATTTTAATTAACCTGATGGTTGCAAAAAAATCATTTCAAGGACCGATTATTTGTCTTCATGGCTATTTAAATTTGAAAAGAAGTTCCTATATTTTTTTCTGTATATATCAATTGACCTATTTTCGTTTATTCCACAAGTTACAGACATAAGATTTGTGTTAGATTATGGAGTCTGCGCTATGTTAGAAGCATTGTGCACGCGATTATTTCAGACAATTTTATTTTGATTATATTCGTTGTTAAAAATGAATATTTACAAGTGTACGTTGGTCCCAACAAGGTCTAGAAAGTAAGTCATCTGATGGTTGGATACTGACAAACTCAGACCAGAAGTCTGTAATACCCGCTTCTTGAAACTTTAGTCTGAGAGTATCATGACCTTCACGTTCAGCGATGTCAAGCCGAAGAGCGGACTATAAAACAAAGAAAAAGTACTTCCAGCAGATGCTGCCAACTTACCGATAGAAGAAAATTTAAGCCGGATGTCAACAAATAGGAACACGCTTTCAGGGCCTTTAAATTCATGAAATGAATCTACAAACTCGTGTTGAGATTGTCAAACAAACGATGCAGCTTTGGCCAACAACAAAAGATGTAACAGACTTTCTCGGGAAAATGATTGATAATCTTAGCATAAGTCAAGTCTTTCACAAATATATCCAGTTTAGCTTCAGTAGCAGGATATTTAGATGAAAGGCCCATGAATGTTTTGTCTTGTCCTTGCAAGATTAAATACCCACTAGTATCCACCTTACCGTCATTACACATGAACGATTGAAACCACCTTTGTAGACGTTGTTGTCACTAAGAATTGACAGACATTTCTTTACGATGGCATCAGAATCTATCAGTAGCCTTGTCTTTACTCGGCTGATGAGAGAAAGGAATGGCAGAATGTCAGACGGGCCTGCGTGCTCAATATTCAACCCTTTGAAAATAAAGTTCGTTCGTTTGTTCAGCCATCCTACGCCATTATGCAGAAGATCTCTATAGTGAGAACAGACTCGACTAGAAAACTCCGAAAACAAAAAGACAATGCTGATGTGAGGAATTATATCGTATACATTTAATCAACTCGTACCACCATTAATGTTACCAGAAGATCTATTAATGTTACCAGAAGATCTATTAATGTTACCAGAAGATCTATTAATGTTACCAGAAGATCTATTAATGTTACCAGAAGATCTATTAATGTTACCAGAAGATCTATTAATGTTACCAGAAGATCTATTAATGTTACCAGAAGATCTATTAATGTTACCAGAAGATCTATTAATGTTACCAGAAGATCTATTAATGTTACCAGAAGATCTATTAATGTTACCAGAAGAGACAGGATGAAAAATGATGACCACCGCCATATTGTAGGAACTACATCCTGCAGCAAATATAAAGAGACAGAAAATAAAGTGGTTTGACCATCTCACGATAATGAAGCCCGATTAATTACCACCACGTACCTACATCAGTAGGTAAATCAGTACTACATCAGTAGGTACATCAGTAGGTACATCAGTAGGTAAATCAGTAGTAAATCTGGTGGGGTTTTATTAGGACGTGGAAGAAGCAGATGGAGAGATAATATTACAGATAACATATAAGGCGGTAATACGACACACTTGGCTCAAGAGCGAAATCTTCAGCTTCCCAAGACGTTTACCGCCAATCATGGGCTTACCGCCAATCATGGGCTTACCGCCAATCAATCAAGGGCTTACCGCCAATCAATCAAGGGCTTACCGCCAATCAATCAAGGGCTTACCGCCAATCAATCAAGGGCTTGCCGCCAATCAAGGGCTTACCGCCAATCAATCAAGGGCTTACCGCCAATCAAGGGCTTACCGCCAATCAAGGGCTTACCGCCAATCAAGGACCGAAAAAGGCAAGTTAGTAACTAACAGTGTAGGCCAGACTGACTGACGATATCATATCAAGTGATATGAAAGAAAAGTTATCGTGCATTCTTTGCATATGTTATGCCACTTTGCTATCTTGCCATGTCATATCCTGGGCTTCTTCTGTCAGTGACACCAGTTTAGAAATCTTCTGGCCACCTTCCTGACAGAAATTTTTTAAACACACACAAAAAACATTATAATCGTTAATCATATGAACAGCTGCATCAGCAGATCTTCAACCAAATTCGTATGTTAACAAGTGAGAAATATCAAGTGCATGTATTACTAGTTAACTTATTTGCACGCCACAGCAAAAGTCTTTGTCTTTTTGAGATCGTCAATTAACCGCTTAACCATGTCGTCTGCAAGGTTTTCAAATGTGCCGCGCTGTCAGAGAAAGCAATTCCCGCGATGGAATATTCCATATTCTTATTGCCCAAAGCGAAAACAGGCGGTTTCTATCATGCATTCTTCCACAACTGCTGCACACGACAAATGACTTCTTCCTTTCGCCCAAAGTAAACCACCAGCCACCTTTTGCAGGACCGTTGTTATCTTTGTCATCATCGCCATGTGCTGAACTCAAGAGCTGATTTTGGGGCATCCACTTTCTCCACGCGAAGATTACATTGTGGAGGTTCAAATCTGCGTGCACATTCCCGCACTACGTTTTCACGTGTTATCTCAGCTGCTGTTTCGTGACAAATTAAACTGGATATGCAACATTGCATGCCCGCAAGATAACCTAGAAATGCCCAGTCCACCAATCATTCTTCGTCGTTCGCTCTCAAATAACCACATCTGTCTCTCTTATAAATCTGCAAATCCGTCTCAAGCTTTTCTCGTCACTAAACAGCTTCTCTCTCAAAGCCCATGTTGTCACCCTGCTCCTCTCGTGGAACCGATAGCCTTGGAGTATGTGTTCTACTGTTTGCTTCCACGAATCGTGACAGTGTCCAATTTGACTGAACATTTTTTGACTGACTACAGACCAATATTATCACCATTATTACCTTACATCTTGAATTGGGTACCTGACAACTCTGGGAAGGTTAAGGCGGCCGGCGTGATGCTGACCACATCACCCCTAGTGTGCCAATGGTCAAGAAAATATGGGCCTAACACCATATTCCCAATATGCCATCAATGGGCGTGTAACGGGATCCTGTACCTTCTTTATTTTCTATTACCTTACAGTTCCTCGTGAAGTACAAGTATTGAACAGGCTCATGCCAAGCCTTGCGTTATTCGTTCAAGGCTTTTCCATGACTTCATTTTCTCTTTTAAGTCTGTCTCCATTCCATTCTTTTTTTTTTTTTTTGGTCTCACTATAACTCTCTTACCACATGGGTTCCAGAAAAAGGATGCCTCGTGATAAACAAGCTTAATACAAGAGAAATGGTGCCATCCTCAAGACTTGAGACCAAATTCGCACACCATAATTCTTTGTCGTCATTTTTTGACAGGTTATATACTTGTACATACATACGTCTGGAAATAAAAACTGATCTAATACACTCAAATAATGGACTGGCCAATACAAGCAGGATATCCATATCTTGTCTTCTAATGACAATTGATTTAAATTCCACAATAATCCGCTGCTGCCATAGTCCAGACAGCGTGGCATGTCACACAGAATATACCAAGTAAACCCCAGACCTCCGCCGATTTATGCCTCTGTCCCCGCATTCCTGGAAATTAAAAAAAAAGGTGAACGAAAAAGCGGTCTCGTTGTAGATGCTGCCGTAGAGGAGTGAAGTGTTACAGACTTGACTAACAGGTCTCAGCTTTAAGAGATGGGGTGACTAGTTCCCATTCTTCTGTGTCTGTTTTACTTAACCCAGAGCTGAGGTACTTAACCCAGAGCTGAGGTACTTAACCCAGAGCTGAGGTACTTAACCCAGAGCTGAGGTACTTAACCCAGAGCTGAGGTACTTAACTCTTTCAGTTCCATGCAAAAAAGTGGGTTTGGCCCAAACAAAAATGGCCATACCAGTATGTTTTTATTGTTTTTGTTTGGAAATAATTTTTTAAAATGTTCATATTCATAAATAACAAAAGTCCATAATGGATGGCTATACTTTAAGAAAATAGCGTTTTTGAGTTGTCAAAATTAGAAAACAGCCCTAGAAAGGATCAAGAGATACGAAAGCCAGTATACTGTTGATTGGGCCAAATGGGTCTAGCGGGAAGTACAGTATACTGGCTCTTGGGGGTTAAAGAGTTAACCCAGAGCTGAGGTACTTAACCCAGAGCTGAAGTACTTAACCCAGAGCTGAGGTACTTAACCCAGAGCTGAGGTACTTAACCCAGAGCGGAGGTACTTAACCCAGAGCGGAGGTACTTAACCCAGAGCTGAGGTACTTAACCCAGAGCTGAAGTACTTAACCCAGAGCTGAGGTACTTAACCCAGAGCTGAGGTACTTAACCCAGAGCTGAGGTACTTAACCCAGAGCGGAGGTACTTAACCCAGAGCTGAGGCAGTTATACATTTTTTTGTACAGAGGAAGTCACGGTAATGACGTCATGGGCACAACCAAACAAGACGGCCCCAAAACTGAAACAGGTGGCCAGATAACAACTGCAGCCTTAGATTTTCCTCGGGGAACCAAGTTGCTCGTGAGTGATGACGAAACCTGTAACAAAAGTCATGTGACTAACTATCAATGGACCTCATTTCTGGACAAACATCATGGCTAATTCTGACGTTCGTCCTACGCGAAACTGAAGCAAACGTCACGAAGTAGATTCTTCCATTAACCTTTAGGTGCCCAAGGAGCATAGACCTCCAACAAACTCGTGCCATGTCCTCATGTTCAGTGCCATCCGCTCAATGTTTTTCCATTCTTTCGTGTCTCTTTCATTTCTGTCGTCCACCACCTGGCAAGTCTTCCTACAACAGAGGAGGTGAAAGTTGTTTTGTGTTTTCAGACTGCTACACGGCAGAACTGTACGTGCCTCTACACAACCACACACATTTCACAACAGGGTTTGAGAGAACACAACATGAAAGCACCTGTACAAAACTTAACACTGCACGAAAGACATACTAAGAAATAGGTCGTACAAAATAACGGGGACAAAAAACAGACAGGACACTTGTCACAACAGTGGCCCACAAATGACACAGCAAATGTTCCGACAGGGAACACACTAGTGATATAACCTTTGACATAACAAGGACAGATGTAGTTTCGGTGACAACAGGGACATAGATAGACACATTGCGCACTCACCTCTCACGGGAGACATCGTCGGATAATCCTGGATTCGAGGACCACCGAGTTAATGTGCTGAAATATCATAACAGAGACAATATTACACTTCCAAGTTACAAGTAAGTTAGTGTACTGAAATATCACATAAAAAATAATGTTACATTCCAATGTGTCACCAGGGTAATGTGCTGAAATAACATACAAAAGGACAATGCTACATTTCTAATTTAGTAACCGCAGGTTTCATTATGACACAAGGGAGCGGCAACTTTAACTTTCTAAGTTACCATTGTGTTACGAAGACATGAAGAAACGGGCAATGTTACATAAGTTGCCATCAATATCACAGTGAGACCATACGTGGACAAGAATGTTAACTTTCTAGTTTCCAGCAATGTTAGCATAATATGACGAACAGGAATGTTAACTTTCTAGTTACCACAAGTGTTACGACGCAATGAGGAAATATTAATATTTGAGCTAAGTTACCACCAGTGTTGTGACGGGTACGCGAGGAAACAGTAATGTTACCTCAGTTATCGCACCAGTGTCATCAACGATATCTTCTTCCTCGTTCGTCCTGAAAAGGACGTTGTTTGCGTTGTGTCTGTTTACGCCGGAGCTGCGATATCTGCACCTTTCGGCCGACACATCCGACTTCAGCACGGCATTTTTTGGGACCGGGTTTGCCTTCCCTCTTCGATCCCTACTCTCTCAGCCAGACTGCAGTGATGCAGCCTGTTTCCAGGACCACCACGTGAAGGTGGAGTAGGGTCTTGGTCAGCTCTGGTTCACTGACCCTGACGCAAGCAGTCAAGCTATGGGTCGCTGACTGCATTCTCTATTGTTGCATCTTTTACGATATGAGGAAATAGCAATATTAATTTAGTATAGTAGCGCCTTTCAGTCATAACTGGCTATGGGAAAGCGCCCTGATGTGTATCGACAATAAACATGGTATATATACGAGAATGTTTAGCCAGAGAAGCATGTCTAAACATCATAGACTCTGCGTGTCACTGATTTCATTGTGAAGAAAAATCAAATGGAATGAAATAACTACAGGAGAATTAGAGCAGACGTCAGGACATGGCAGCAGATAGAGGACAACACAATTACTTCCCCTCATGTTTTGGCGGGACATTTGCTCATTATATAAGTATTCAACATTGAGATAAAATGAGTTCTCTCTTGTTAGTCTTTGTCTTTCAGCTTATACTGTGTCCCCCAGAGCAGGGAGAGAGGCATTTATCAGCATAAGTTCTTTGGCGCAGTCTTCCTACTTGTGGGGCTACTGAAGTATTAGTTCCCATCTTCCATGAGAAAGTCAAGAAGGAAGTAAGACGGAAGTCAAGAAGGAAGTCAAAAAGGAAGTAAGAAGGAAGTCAAGAAGTAAGTAAGAAGGAAGTCAAGAAGAAATTCAAGAAGGAAGTCAAGAAGGAAGTAAGACGGAAGTCAAGAAGGAAGTAAGACGGAAGTCAAGAAGGAAGTCAAGAAGGAAGTCAAGAAGGAAGTAAGACGGAAGTAAGACGGACTTATATATTACTGATTCTGTATTCTGTGGAAAGAAGAAATAAAACTTTGCGGTATACCAGTGCGAGAAGTCTGAAATTTGATGACATATAACCTACAGCTGCGTGATTAGATCATTACGTTGTCAGGGAAGTGTTAGAGAACATATTTTCTGGTTGGCTGGTGTCACAGGCGGTGATAGGTCAGAGGTAAGTGAAAGAGGCAGTAATAAACTCTTACAAGACAGTCTACTGGCATCAGAGACTCTACAGTCTACTGGCATCAGAGACTCTACAGTCTACTGGCATCAGAGACTCTACATCTTGTTGGTAGCAGTGCAATGACGAATATTAAAAACAAAAACTTGAGGAACATCACACTATAAGTCTGATGCAACAGATCTGGCCAGTCGGCAGTCAAATATGGTCACACTCAAATCTCCCCTCTACGTTTAATGGTTAAATGTGGGGTACCACCCCTGGGGCCCCATATTTGCTCGTAAACAGAGTCTACGATTAAGACGGTGAAAGGTTAATGCACAACATTTTTGTGGCCATCTCAGAAATCTAGGAACATAGTTCATAAAGGTTATCGCAAACGAACCGATAAGACAAGAGAGTTAAAAAAAAAACAAGAAGGAATTTATCGATGTTACTTCTAGGGTAAGATTAAGAAATCATGGATTGATAAGAGGTACTTGCAGGGCGACAGATAGAATTTATGAACTCGGCGTTACAGCTTCTATGAGCAGATAGAAAATAATAGCAAGACAAGATTATACAATAATGAACAGATCCGTGTTACTTGTAAGACAAGACAAATGATGAATTGATCTATGTTACTTCGTGACAAGATTATACAATAATGAACAGATCCGTGTTACTTGTAAGACAAGACAAATGATGAATTGATCTATGTTACTTCGTGACAAGATTATACAATAATGAACAGGCCTGTGCCAGTGCAAAACAAGATCACAAAATAATGAAATGTTCTGAGTTACTTATAAGATTAAATGCCTTTTGTTTCTTCCTTTTCAATTTCAGATATGCCTGAGACTGATTTATACCGCTTCATCGACTTTGTCAACAACTTTCACCCCACCATCAAGTTCACCTCTCTCGTCTCCACAGTATCTGTCAACTTCCTTGACATCACTATTACTATCACGCCCTCCGGCCTTAATACCTCAGTATACTACAAGCCGACAGATGCCCACAGCTACCTCCTGTATACCTCTGCTCATCGTCGGGCCTGTCGTGACTCCCTTCCTTTTTCACAACTTCTCCGCCTCCGCCGTTTGTGCCAAGACGACGATGGCTTCCACTTCCGAGCAAATGAGATGTTGGATTTCTTCCGTAGCAGACTTTATCCGGAACATGTTCTCACCTCTGCTCTCCAACGTGTGCTCCCCATCTCTCGTCAGGAGGCCCTCAAACCTCACTATAAATCCACTTCGGATAGAGTCAAATTAATCTTGACCCATCACCCTCACAGTACTGCTGTCAAACAGATCCTTTTCCGCCACCTCCCTATCCTCCAAGCAGAGCCTGTGACCCAAGAAGTATTCGGTGAAGCACCTTTGGTGGCATATAGACGCGACAAGAACTTGAAGGATCTTCTTGTTCACAGCCATCTCCCAAAGGAGAATGCCACTCACTTTGGCACACTACCCTGTGGTCGGACACGATGCAACACGTGCAAGTATGTCATCTCAACCCAGAAGGTGTCCTTTCCTAAGGCTACGTACACCATCACTAGTAGCTTCACGTGTGAATCGCGCAATGTCATTTATACGATCATATGTAAACGTTGCTGCAAAACCTATATTGGCCAAACAGGCAAACGACTTGGGGACAGATTCAGCCAGCACTTAAATGACATCTCTCAGCAAAAGTCCACACCAGTTGCCATACACTTCAATGGTCCTGACCACCATGGTCCCATCGACATCCAGGTCACAGCGATCCGATCCTGCTCCTCTGACACTGCTAGCCGAGAACAGCTTGAGAACCGTCTTAACCACCACACGGGGTGTCTAAAACCAGCCGGTCTCAACACTTTACACACCTTTGTCTGAGGTCACCCTTTCCTCTCTTGCTCTATTTTGACTCTTTCCACTCTTTCCACTCTTATCATATTCTTCTATTTTTATGCCATCCTCCATAATATGTATGAATATACACTGTTTCTAATTTGTCTTGGTTTTTTATTTCATATTTATTTATCTCCCACTCATTCTGTCCTCTTCTATTTCCAGTCCACACTTTTATTACGTTTGGGTAGTTTATTGTTCAGTTTCGTTTTTTTAGTTTTTAGTTTCTTAGTATGTTTTGTGTACATCCGGTGGCGGAAGTCACTTTCTTTTCAGCCACGCGTCCAAGAGCGGACAGCAAATAGTGATAGGATCTCGATGCCTTGCCTTCAGGGAAGTACCTAGGTTTTATTTTTATATTTATTTAAGTTCTTATGTGTCCTGTCTAGCCTTCACTTTCTTTCCTTTCCTGACGAAGGCCTTGTGGCCGTAACGTAGACTATTTTCTTTGTCTTTTGTCCTCGTAAGACGAAACACCTTTTTTCGATTTTTTTTTTTCAAACCCACCCATTCTTTTTCAATTGCACGTTGAGTATACTTGTACTTGCCTTTATTTAGTTGCAACTCCATTGCAGGTGTTGTTTCTTCGCCTTATGTTTGTTTTCAGTTCTCTTCTCCATGGATGACCTGGTCTTCCTCTTTCATTTATTATGGAGGATTCCAGAAAAAAAAAACCGCCGGTGCATTTATGTTGTTTCCACAATGTCTTTACCTCTCCTCTTGTTACACTCGTATTTGCCTGGTTGTTTCCACAATGTCTTTACCTCTCCTCTTGTTACACTAGTATTTGCCTGGTTGTTTCCACAATGTCTTTACCTCCCCTCTTGTTACACTAGTATTTGCCTGGTTGTTTCCACAATGTCTTTACCTCTCCTCTTGTTACACTAGTATTTGCCTGGTTGTTTCCACAATGTCTTTACCTCTCCTCTTGTTACACTAGTATTTGCCTGGTTGTTTCCACAATGTCTTTACCTCTCCTCTTGTTACACTAATATTTGCCTCGTTGTTTCCACAATGTCTTTACCTCCACAATGTCTTTACCTCTCCTCTTGTTACACTAGTATTTGCCTCGTTGTTTCCACAATGTCTTTACCTCTCCTCTTGTTACACTAGCATTTGCCTCGTTGTTTCCACAATGTCTTTACCTCTCCTCTTGTTACACTAGCATTTGCCTGGTTGTTTCCACAATGTCTTTACCTCTCCTCTTGTTACACTAGTATTTGCCTGGTTGTTTCCACAATGTCTTTACCTCTCCTCTTGTTACACTAGTATTTGCCTGGTTGTTTCCACAATGTCTTTACCTCTCCTCTTGTTACACTAGTATTTGCCTGGTTGTTTCCACAATGTCTTTACCTCTCCTCTTGTTACACTAGTATTTGCCTGGTTGTTTCCACAATGTCTTTACCTCTCCTCTTGTTACACTAGTATTTGCCTGGTTGTTTCCACAATGTCTTTACCTCTCCTCTTGTTACACTAGTATTTGCCTGGTTGTTTCCACAATGTCTTTACCTCTCCTCTTGTTACACTAGTATTTGCCTGGTTGTTTCCACAATGTCTTTCTCCTCTCACTAGTATTTGCCTGGTTGTTTCCACAATGTCTTTACCTACACTAGTATTTGCCTGGTTGTTTCCACAATGTCTTTACCTCTCCTCTTGTTACACTAGTATTTGCCTGGTTGTTTCCACAATGTCTTTACCTCTCCTCTTGTTACACTAGTATTTGCCTGGTTGTTTCCACAATGTCTTTACCTCTCCTCTTGTTACACTAGTATTTGCCTGGTTGTTTCCACAATGTCTTTACCTCTCCTCTTGTTACACTAGTATTTGCCTGGTTGTTTCCACAATGTCTTTACCTCTCCTCTTGTTACACTAGCATTTGCCTCGTTGTTTCCACAATGTCTTTACCTCTCCTCTTGTTACACTAGCATTTGCCTCGTTGTTTCCACAATGTCTTTACCTCTCCTCTTGCTACACTAGCATTTGCCTCGTTGTTTCCACAATGTCTTTACCTCTCCTCTTGTTACACTAGCATTTGCCTCATTGTTTCCACAATGTCTTTACCTCTCCTCTTGTTACACTAGTATTTGCCTGGTTGTTTCCACAATGTCTTTACCTCTCCTCTTGTTCCACTAGCATTTGCCTCGTTGTTTCCACAATGTCTTTACCTCTCCTCTTGTTACACTAGTATTTGCCTGGTTGTTTCCACAATGTCTTTACCTCTCCTCTTGTTACACTAGTATTTGCCTGGTTGTTTCCACAATGTCTTTACCTCTCCTCTTGTTACACTAGCATTTGCCTCGTTGTTTCCACAATGTCTTTACCTCTCCTCTTGTTACACTAGTATTTGCCTCATTGTTTCCACGATGTCTTTACCTCTCCTCTTGTTACACTAGTATTTGCCTGGTTGTTTCCACAATGTCTTTACCTCTCCTCTTGTTACACTAGCATTTGCCTCGTTGTTTCCACAATGTCTTTACCTCTCCTCTTGTTACAGTAGTATTTGCCTGGTTGTTTCCACAATGTCTTTACCTCTCCTCTTGTTACACTAGTATTTGCCTGGTTGTTTCCACAATGTCTTTACCTCTCCTCTTGTTACACTAGTATTTGCCTCGTTGGTTCCACAGTGGTATTCCTGTCATGCTATGTTAACTATTCTATTCTGCACAAGCAGACGACATAGCTTTTAAATACAAACTTGTAGACAACTTATTGTTAAAATACGAAGAGCGCGGAGAGACACAAACAAAAGATGAAGCCTAACTCATTAACATGAGTCTCTGAGGTCCCCTCTCCTTCTCTTTGTTCCTTCCCATTTCTCACGGCTACGGCCCTGTACTGTTTTCTGCATGGCACAATTCCTCCACGTGTTCTATGACGTCAGGGCATGACCAGACGTCAGCAGCATAATTGACACACAGTACATGGACAAAACCCTGTGTGGTCCCGGGAGTATCCCAGGGCATTAAACTACATCTCCCTCAGGCATGTCGTATAAGGCACTAATATGAGGTTGTGTATGGGACTGGCAACCTGATCTTGTAAATACGTAACTGACTGCTGCTACAGCACAAGAATGCTTTAGTACAGAGAGAGGAGTTGTAGTGGTGGTTCGATGATCCATTAGGAGCGATAAGGGGAAATAATGATGATGACAGTACAGAGATATCAAGTTATGGACATGCGTGATCGACTACACCAGCTGGCATGGAAACTTTAAGAAGAAGATTATCCCCCCCCCCCCCCCCCCCTCCAAACTCCCCACAGTGGGTTCCTTGATATTGCCTCTGGCCATGTATTCTATTTATTTGCTCGTCAACCGCCCTCCTTTGCTTCCCCGTCCTCTAGTGCGTTATTACCTCTCCGTACTCCCACAAATCTAAATGTTCAATATTATAAATGGAAAAACGGCAGCGCA
Source organism: Oreohelix idahoensis (assembly GCA_024509875.1). Taxonomy (NCBI): domain Eukaryota; kingdom Metazoa; phylum Mollusca; class Gastropoda; order Stylommatophora; family Oreohelicidae; genus Oreohelix; species Oreohelix idahoensis. The sequence goes on along the minus strand of JAMPIV010000265.1, from coordinate 242,967 downwards.
GAGGCAAATCCGTGTCATGGCGGAAGACTGCACATGGGAAAAACAAAACAAAACAAAAAACAAGCCAAGCAGGGAAAAGAAAACATCTTTCCATTAAATCATGCAGCTATGAATGATTACCCTCAAACCACGACTACCTCAGGTGAAAGTTGTTGCTGGAGGGAGGCAGGCGTGAGTAAGGAATGATGAGGTGGTAATGGTGGTAGTTCTGAGTAGGGGTACCGTGGCTATTTCTCTTGAATTCTCCCGATTGGCCGACCTGTTCAGGTGGATACAACTCTCGCGGTTATGTTAAGGGACTCGGGCAGAAAAGTTTTCCTGGGACGCATTAGGGAAATAAATTGCCGCTAATTGAGAGCTATTAATGGTATTCCTTTTTCCTCCACTTTCTAAAAAACATTTCAACCATTTCTGAACGTTTTCTCTTTTCATAGTTTAGTTTCTGAGTTTTAATGATTTTCATCACTGACCATTTCATTACCTCCCCTTACTCTAATCTCTCCGCGACATTTTCAATATTTTCTTTCAAAACAACGGCTTTGTCGGCATGTTTTTTTAATCTGCCATGTTTTTGTATCTTCAACCCGATGAAAGAATTCTCCCAGTTAATCTATTAATTTCTGACTAGCTTCATGTTTTTTTTTCATTTCTCTCCATCACATCAACTCGATTACTCTTTCCTTTTCATCCAGCCATCTTGTGAATGCCCGTTACAGAAACGTATGCTCCATTCCGCTGTTGTGGGTACATACACATTTGTTGTACGCGCAGTATAAAAATAGACATTGAAGTTATGACATGAAGGTGCAGTGACAGAAAGTAACATACGTCAGTGACAGAAAGTTACTGACTTCAGTGACAGAAAGTAACTGACTTCAGTGACAGAAAGTAACTGACTTCAGTGACAGAAAGTAACAGACGTCAGTGACAGAAAGTAACAAACGTCAGTGATAGAAAGTAACAGACTTATGCGACAGAAAGAAATAGACTTCAGTGATAGGAAACTCTTTACAGAGCGATACAACAGGAAGCAATCTGATCATCAGAAGAAGTCCACCCGTCCGACAAGTGTTTCGGCCCGATTACTCCTTTACACTCTAAGGGGGGCGGGCCCACTTCAGTCATGACTCCCAAGCGTCTCAGCCTCCTGTTGTCTTGTATCGAAAATGAACCCATTTCACTAGTGGTAGCAACTTCAAAATACACAACTCCGCCAGCCGTGGAGGCAATTGTGAAAGTAACAAAGAGAAGACAAATTATTTCGTTCGTTCCGTCGCACATCACAACTAAGGACACACACTGAGACACCAGCGCGAAGCCGACGAGTCTAGCCACTGCGCGCTAGCCTCTGAAATTATGTGCCTGACACCCCTTATAATATACGCCGCCTGTTACCCATCAGTCACAGCCCTTTCAGTAGTACACCAAAAAACTCAGCGTATTGTGGTCTTAGAAAAATTTTGGTGTTTTCTGTACCGCAGCGTTTATTGTCACGATTTCCATAGCCCATTGCGGTTGTTCCACAGCCAGCATGATGCCTTTTCCGCAGTTATCACTAAGCCTCTTCAGTGCCCTTGTTCTCGACTGTCCCCTCAGCCCCAACAGTTTCAATAAATCATACACTGATGCAGCCACAAGCCCTCTTGCGCCCACTTCAACAGCCATGACCCTTGCAGTGAACCCATCGTGTCTCAGATCCGCGGCCAGATCACTATACTTGGCCGCTTTGAACGAATGTTGCTCGTCTAATCTGGATTCAAATGGCACGGTCAGTTCAATCAGTATGACCTGAAGCGTTGCTGAAGAATGAAGCACTATTTCTCCGCGATTTTCTGATACTCTCTGGATATGCCCCTCGTCCAGGTAGGTCTACCGCCATCTCCAAGTCGTTTGCACAGTCAAGAAGAGATGGTAAACTGCTACCAGGTTTACTCGGTTTGGGGTGTGCTGACTTTCCTGCCCTCAGAAAGTATGTATTTGCGGTGCTCGGCCTGGGTTTGCTATTCGCCTTCATCCTTGCCAGATCTATTGTCGCAGCAAGCTCATTTTGCACTTTGTTATGGCGCCAAATGTATCGCCCTTGCCCTAATGACACCTTACACGCTGAGAGCACGTGTTCAAGTGTCTGCCTCCCCTGGCACAGGGGGCACTGCTCATCATCCGACTTTCCCTATTTCACAAGGTTGGTGGCCGATGGCAGCAGGTCATACATTGATCTAACAACGAAGCTGAGCCTAAGAGGTGCCATATGCCATATATCATTCCATGTCAAGGACCTCTGCAGGGCTCCTTCCCATGTAGTCCATTGACCTTGTTGGACCTGCTGCACTGCTTTTTGCAACCTCTTATCATTCTCAGCTCCTCGTATCTCCTGAACTACCAAAAACTCAAGAGTAACTGAGGTGGGTCTTCAAAGGTGTCTACCGTCGCATAAGATTACTCTTAGCAGAGTTGCAGGTAGAAGGGTAATGATGCTTCTACCTCCAGGGAGATTTCACAAGATATTCAGAAAAAGCGAAAACAATGCTGCATTGGCTGAGCATGTTAACTCTAGTATCTGCCGTCAACTTTTGTGGAGGATAGGGTTATCTTATAATTCGTTAGCTCGTTCAAGCAACCAGCTGAGTTAATTCAAAGAATTTCCTCTTACTATTATTTAGTAGCTCTGATTGAGTGTATTTAAGAAATTGTCTGAGACATACGGATACAACACATTCAAAATGATTAAATCAACTTTACATTTGGATAAATATTAATAACAAATTTAATAATCACTTAGGTTTTAACAGTTATTAAAAATTGAATATTCTTTAATAAAAATTGGTCATCATCAGATGATGTTAATGGGGAATTATAAAAGGGGAAGTTTCATTTGGCAGCTTTTATTTGACTACTTAGCTGCCAATGAGGTTTCTGCTCCCGCTGGTGTTTTGGTTCTTCGCAAATACGTGACAGGATTGCTCACGTTCCTGGTCAAAATTAAGAGTTGCAGCACGTTCCAAGTAGAACCAGGCAGCAACTGCAAAGCTGGTCCCGCGTCTCTAAAACAAGTCTGATGATGGTGTCTAGCGTCGACTTCAGGCCACTTATACCCTCACTTGTTCCAGAAATAGTACCCTCAACTGGTACCACCAACTAGTATGGCAAAAGAAGAGAGAAAAATACCCCGCTGAGTATTGAGTTTCCCGACACATACTTATGTGTCCCCATCTTCCTATTCCACCATCCCATCTATCTTCAGAACTTTTACCCTCTCTGAGAATTAATCTTAATCCCAGTGGGAGAAAAACTATCTTGACATTTAAAATGAATAGTTTTATATTTAACTTCAGTGGACAAGGTAGAGGTGGCGCAGTGGTTAGTGAACTGGCTTTCTAGCTCGGTGGTCCATGGTTCGATCCCCAGTTGAGGTGGGATTTTTAGACCGCAAAACGGCTCCGGGGTCGACCCAGCCTCATGAATCGGGTACCAGAGCAACCCTGGGAAGGTTAAGGCGGCCGGCGTGATGCTGACCACATCCCCCCTAGTGTGTCGATGGTCAAGAAAATATGGGTCTAACATCATATCCCGTATATGCCTCAATGGGCGTGTAACGGGATCCTTTGTTTAGTTGAAAAGGTTGTAAACTTTCATTGCATTTAGAGTGAATATGTTTTACATTTGCACTGGTTGAAAAGGTTGAAACTTTCATTACATTTAAAATGAATATGTTTTACATTTACACTGGTTGAAAAAGTTAATAATATAACAAGTATGTACATCATTCCCTCCCTTTTCAATATGGAACTTGGGACTACTTCTGCTATAGTTTCTTTATAAGAAACTTGCAATAAAGCAGTCACCAGCCCTGGCAGTGGCGGTTCATGAAATCATCATTCTATATGCTGAGGTTACCAGCCTCAAATGACTTAGACATCCACTAGCAATTTTCACATATTAATCTTCACATGTCAATATATACGTATTAGTTCACATGTTAATAATGAAAAAATATAGAATTCAAAATGAACAACTTACGCCAATCTTTAGGCTCACAGAAAGCTGGATCACAGAAATAAAGGCACTTGTAGAGGCCTCAAAAACAATGCCCTCTTAAATTTATAAAGGACAAGCAAGGCAAATTGCTTACTGCCCCGAAGGAAGTAATGGAAAGATGGAAAGAATATTTCTCAGAACTCCTTGATGGTGAGCAAGGTAGAGCATCAGAAATGATAACCACTAGCACAGAAGAGGATACAAATGGTGATGAAGATGACATAAAGATGGAAGAACTGAAGGCAGCACTGGAGAAAATCAAGATGGGCAAAGCAGCAGGACATGATGGTATAACACCAGAAATGGTTAAGTACATGGGAGCATCAGGCGACCTATTACTCCTATGGGTCATACAGGCAGCATGGTGCAATAAGGCCATACCAAAGGATTGGGAGATTGCCATCATAACACCGATTTTCAAAAAGGGTGACAATCGACAATGTGGAAACCACAGAGGCATATCTCTTCTCAGTGTCCCTGGTAAAATCTACTCTAGAATCCTAGAGCAGAGACTCCGATGCCTAGCTGCGCCACAATTGGATGAAGCCCAGTGCGGATTCCGAGCCAACCGAAGTACTCAAGACCTAATCTTCACACTCAGGCAGCTGAGTGAAAAGGCCCTTGAGTACAAGAGTGAGATCCATCTTTGTTTCATAGATCTGGAAAAGGCGTTTGACGAGCCCCCTGGAACAAACTTTGGGACTGTTTGGCAAGGAAGAACATTCCAGCACCTCTGATTCATGCTATACAGAGCTTCTACAAGTCTTGCAGAAATTATGTGAGGACAGCAAACTATAAGTCAGAAGATTTCAGGAGCACCACTGGTGTAAGACAAGGCGATATCCTGTCACCTTATCTTTTCATACTCCTCATGGACGATGTCATCAAGGCATGTAAGGAGAGAACAAGAAAGTATTCAGTGGGGTACTGGAAGATGAGACAGGTCTGTATTTCAGAGCTAGCATTTGCTGATGATGTTGTCCTGATTGCTAAATCAGAGACACATCTCCAATCCAACCTGCAAGTCTGGAAGGAAGAGCTGGAGAAGAGAGGGATGGTCATAAGCAGCTCTAAAACAAAATCCATGGTGATATCACGAGAAGAAAGAAAACATCAGATTAAGTTGAGAGAACAGGTCCTGGAGCAGGTCGACCACTTTAAATATCTCGGAGCTATTATAGACCGAAAGGGGGGCATCAAAGAAGAGTTGGCCACTCGAAAAGCAGCGGCTGGGAGACTTTATCAGGCCATAAATCGAGGATTCCTCAGCAAGAAAGAGGTTGGTAAGAAAACGAAGATGGCTGTATACCGCTCCACCTATGTCCCAGTCTTGACATATGGATGCGAGTCATGGGCAATGACTACAACCCACAAAAGCCAGATTCAAACCTCAGAAATGAGGTATCTGAGGAAGGTGGTTGAAGTAACAAGAAGAGACATGGTCCGCAACCAGACGATACGTCAAGGCCTAAAATCCCACCCGCTGCAGACCCAAATAGAACAGTCCCAACTAAGATGGTTTGGCCATGTCTGCAGAATGGGAGAAGATCGGCTACCACGACAAGCATGGGAAACAAAGAGCCATGGATCCAGACCTCCAGGACGACCCAGAGTCCGCTGGGAGGACAACATTAGACAATCTTTGAAGGACCGAGGACTAGAATGGAACCAGGCCAGGAAGAAAACCTCTACACCTCACGGTAGAAGAGGAACGACTAAGTAAGTAAGTAAGTAGAGGCCTCTTACACTTGGTCTGGGGTGTTGTTACTTTAACAATAGGTTCCCACTTTGACCTGTGTTTCATTTTCCTCAGATTCCGGTTTTCCGTGTTAAAATGGTAGAGTTTTCCCTGGGCTGTTAAGTTCTGAGAATGCTCAAACAAGGTCCGGTCCGATAAATGAAAGCTGATTTTAGTCTTTACTCTGGCAAGGTCTGGTTGTCTTCTTGGCGCGAGTGAATTTTCACAGTGTTCTAAAGTATCAGGTTATATTGCCTGTCTCCCCCCACATTTGTTTGTTACGATGTTAAGCAGGGCTCCAATCGGAAGGTGTGTTGTGCCTCCATTCCGAATGTCTGCCAATCGTTTCAAACATGGGTGTTTTGTGGGGTAATTCAAATTATTTCCTCATAGACATTTCTGCGCGTTACTGCAGAGGTCATGTCTCCCAAATGTGGAATGAAAACATCAGATCCTCTCCCGGCAATGTTTACAAATAACTTCTTACATCTGCCCGGACTACTACAACATTTCCGCTCAGGTGTGTCCGACTGATAAGTACGTGTCTGTAATCTGTCCACAGACGGGTAATTTATCGCCTGGCATGCTTTTTTTTTGTTGAAGGCCTTTGCTCCTTTGGGATTGGAGGGTTATGAATGAACGCTTTAGGTCGCTGACTGGCCCATCTGGGTTCATGACGAATTATCACTGAGATGAGTGTAAAATGATTTGAAAGTACAAAATATCTGCTTGATAGAATGAAAAGAAAAGGGCCGACCGCGAAATGCAAGTAATTTTGTACCCAAGAAAATGTAACTAAATAGTGTCGTAGAAGAAAAGAGATCGACCCAATGATTATGTGACAGAGACATACAGATAAAAACAACAACAACAGAAAGCGTAAGCATGGGCATATAGAAAAACACAAAGAGAAGATATACAAATAAATAAGCAGAACAAATTAGCTAGAGAGATAAAGAAAAACAAAAATTGCAGAGAGCGAACGAACGAACTTTATTTTCGAAAGGTTGAGAATTGGGCACGCAGGCCAGTCTAACATTCTGCCCTTCCCTTCTCTCGTCTTTAAAACTGGATTCATTTATTCTCACATGTATTTGACATATCAATTTAAAGGAATTCAACGTTGTAAAAGTAAAATAATAGAATACTCACATTCACAGTTTGTAATTATAATCAAGAAACAAAACATGTTGACAAATACAAACATCATCATTGGAACCTACATACAATATGCTATTTTTATCTGGAAACATAATTAGATTGCGGGAGGGGGTTTGTAATAAACACTCATATAGTATAAGAAAAGTCTACGATTAAAGTTAGTTGCTTATCCTTTACAGGACGTGGCAATCAACCCCAGATTTTATTGGCTGTTTGTGATTTTTCTAGGCAATTGAGAAAACGAACGAACGAACGAACGAACGAACTTTATTTTCAAAGGGTTGAGAATTGGGCACGCAGGCCCGTCTGACATTCTGCCCTTCCTTTCTCTCACCTTTCATACTGAATTCATTTATTCTCATATGCATTTTACATATCAAATTCAAGGAATTCAACGTTGTAAAGTAAAATAATAATATAGCACACTCATATTAACATTAATTACTTATAAGCATGACATAACATATGTTGAAAAGTACAAACATTATCAGAGATAGATAGATAGATAGATAGATAGATAGATAGATAGATAGATATAGATAGATAGATAGATAGATAGATAGATAGATAGATAGATAGATAGATAGATAGATAGATAGATAGATAGATAGATAGATAGATAGATAGATAGATAGATAGATAGATAGATAGATAGATAGATAGATAGATAGATAGATAGATAGATAGATAGATAGATAGATAGATAGATAGATAGATAGATAGATAGATAGATAGATAGATAGATAGATAGATAGATAGATAGAACGAACGAACTTTATTTTCAAAGGGTTTAGAATTGGTCACGCAGGCCCGTCTAACATTCTGCCCTTCCTTTCTCTCTTCTTCCATAGTTAATCTATTTATTCTCACACGTATCCTAAATGTTACTTAAATAATAAAATAACAAGAAAGTACAATAAAATAAAATCCCAACATTGTAACAGTACAATAACAGTTACACAAATTTACAGATGCGTATCATAATTTATACTAAACAGGACAAAATTAACTTTAAAACCTACATATGATGTTATGTAATAATAATAATAATAATAATAGCCCCTTCAGTCATAACTGACTATGGGAATGCGCCCCTGAGGTGACAGCGTAATTATTTAAGAACATAACGAAATTAGGGTGGCATATAATCTGCACTCATGATGTATTTGAAAAGTCTGTGATTGAATGAATATGGACTAAGAGTATTTTTTAAGTCGTGTGGAAGAGTATTCCACAGATGAGCAGCAGAAAAAGCTAAACTTTTCTTGAATAAGTCGAGCCTAGGCTTGGGCATGTGTAATTTATTTAAGCGTTGACTGCGTCTTCCGCTGTATTTGAAAATAGGCCACAGATACGTTGGAGCATTCTGTGACAAGATTTTGTGAATAAATTTGGCTTTGTTGAAGAGAAGGCGCTTTCTTAGTGGTAATATGTTAAGATATGTATATGCGTCTACACACTGTGTGAGGTTTTTGTCTGAAATTAGGCGCACTGCACGTTTTTGTAATGAAAAGAGTCTTTTAGTGTTGGACATGGTGCAGCCATCCCAAATTGTGGAACAATAGTCTAGATGTGTTTGTATCTGGGATGTATAGAACATTTTTCGTGTCTCCTCATCTAGGAAATGTTTGATTTTAGCTAACTGGTAAACTTTTTGTGCCGTTTGTTTGGTCAGTGCTTGTACATGCGAATTCCAACTTAAATGTTGGTCAATTATGAGTCCTAGTGTTTTATATTCATTTACATTTTCAATTAAAGAGGTTCCAATGTAGAGCTGAAGTGTTGTTTTCGGCGAGTTTTGTAATTTTTGTCTAGTTGATATTATCATACATTTTGTTTTAGTGATATTTATTTGCATGCAGTTTTCATTGCTCCACTTAATAAGATTGTCTGTGTCGCTTTGTAATAATATTTCTAGCGTGTTGCAACTTTTATCACTAGTATAAATGGTACAGTCATCGGCAAATAGGTCGCAGGATGAGTGCTCGATGTGTAGTGGAAGGTCATTTATGTAAATGGAAAAAAGTAGAGGGCCGAGAATAGAACCCTGAGGAACACCAGTGTCAATAATAGTTGGGCTTGACAAGGAGTTATTGTACCACACTACTTGCTGTCTGTCGGACAGGAATGATTTAAGTAATGTCACTAGTTTAAAGTTAACTTTCATTGTTTCTAATTTTCTTATTAAAACAGCGTGATCTAACATATCAAATGCTTTCCTAAAGTCTACAAAGATTGCTCCACATATGTTATCGTTATTTATGTTTAGGTGCAAGTTGTCTATCATCTTAGTTAGAGCTGTGTGGCATGAATGCTTTTGTCGAAACCCTGACTGACTGTCAATTAGCAAGTCATTGCTAACTAGGTAATGTAGTGTTGCTTTATGTATGTGTTTTTCTAGTGGTTTAGAAAGCGATGATAAAAGAGAAATAGGTCTATAGTTACCAAGATTACTGTTATCTGACGAGCCAGGTTTGAAGAGAGGATATACTTTGGCAATCTTAAAGGCTGAAGGAAAATAACTTTTAGCAATACATTGATTATATATATAAAAGTTAGTGAATCACTAATAGCTGGTGCGGCGTAACGCAGTATTCGATTACTAATTCCGTCAAGCCCTGATGAGCTATTATCCTTAAGGCCAATAAGATAGTTATACACTTCATTAACTGTCATAAAAGGAATGTCGGGTGGAACTGAGTTTGTACATTTGTTTTTACAGAATGCTGAAAGTTTGTCTAAGTCACTACAGGAAGGTGGTATTGTGGATTTCAGACCGTTTATTTCTGCTTGAAAGTGATTGCTGAAGTCGGTGCAAGTAAATGAAGTGTTGGAAGAGAATGAGTCTGGTGCATTACGTTTTTTCGCTAAGGTGTTAATTGCCTTCCATATTTCCTTACTATTTGATTTGTTCTGAACTATATTTCTAAAACGATTTTTCTTTTCTTTCCGAATTAAATATTGAACTTTGTTCCTGTATACCCTGTATGTGTTGAGGTCCTTATTTTTGTGCGCTTGATCTCTCTGCCTCATAGCCTCCAACACTTCCTGCGTGATCCACGGAGATTTTAATTGTCGTTTGACGCGAATTTCCTTAGCTGGTACGTGCGTGTCAAAAACATTATAAAAAATTTTTGTCCAGTATTCAATAGCGTCATCCGGATCAGGAAGTTGGTAAACACGGGCGAGAGGTGCAGTTAGCAAGTCATTTAAAAATAATTCCTTACTGAAATGTTTGAAACTTCTAAATTTGATACTTACATGTTTATTTTTCGGAACTTTACATTTATTCTTTGACCATGTACAGCATACTGGATAGTGGTCACTCATTGCAATATTAGGGACAGAGCATTCTATGATGTTTTCTGGGCAAGTTACGTAGATGTGGTCGATTAGTGTGGTTGATGCTTGTGTTACTCTTGTAGGCTGGTTAACTATTTGTTTTAAGTTGTACGATAATATTATATTTTTCCATGTTAGATTTGAATTGTGTATATCGATGTTGAAATCACCAAGAAGAACAACCTCCTTGACTGTGGCAAATACATTGTCCATCATTATGGTGAAATCTTCGTACCATATAGGTCCTGCACTAGGATTTCGATAAAGATATCCCACCAGAAATGGGCCCTGATTCGGTAGCTTTATTTCCAACCATACACATTCTATCTCTGCTGTCTCTAAGTCGTTTCTGCGGCGAAAATTAAGGGAAGTGGAAATATAAACTGTTATACCTGTCTCTTGTTTTTTGCTTGCGTCTCGCCGAATAGTTTTAAAACCATTTAACGCAATGTCATCGTCTGTTATTCTGTCATTTAGGCGACTTTCTGAAAGTCCAAAAATGTGAAAATTATTACTTAGAATGTATGTAAGTTCGGGGAGTTTACCTAGAAGATGGTAAATATTCAGATGACCAAGTCGTAGACCATCCTTGTGAAGCCACGGTACATAATTACCAGCCATGCTTGTATAGTAAAAAGAAAGATATATTTTAAAAAAAATAAAAAAATAAAAAAAAAAAAATACAAGTTAAAAAACAGTTAGGCTATGCACACAAAAAGCGCAAAATATTTTTACGAATTAATACTTCACCAAGGAAGTGGAATTCAAGAAATGAGAAATTGCAGAAAATACAATATTAAAATAATTAATACAACTAATAAAAAAAAATTTCAACTGAGTATATGAAAATTGTCACAAAACAATCAGGCATACAACATATCACACCAGAACTGCTCAACACAACAAAGTGAAGTTAAACGAGAGATGGAAGAAATTAATAATAGTCACAAGTCAGACAAGTTAAGTATACAACACTTCACACCTTAACACCGAAAATTCTAACAAATTGAAGCTACGCGTGATAATAAGAAATTTAAATTGTAACGAAATAAGTAATCAAAGAAATTTTTTTTTTAGAGGATATTAACCGATAAACTATTAAAAGTTCTGATTATTACCGTTGTATTAAAAAATCAACAAATGTTCAAATGGAGTGAAGGCTGTAGTAACAGAGATTTAGTGAAGCAAAGTGTTTGTTCGTCAATAACTGACGTCTCTGCCGGGCATATAATAGGGATGACTTTGGGCAGACATCATTAATGCTTGTCTAAGTGACGCAGGGCTGAATTGCATCAGATAGACAAGTTCAGGGTTCCACTGAGGACGATAATAAGAACTAGGGGAGGAAGCATGGTGATCTCTGATTTCTTCCGTCCTTGTTGTAGTGTTGGTAGGAGTATTCTGCGCCTGGGACATTGGAATACTGTTGGTAGAGGTACCTGAGTGGGGCTGCTTTGTGACTAATGGGGGAAACATGGTATCATAAGATTCGGCTTCCTGATTGAAAGTGGCGTTGTGATAGCTGGAAGGCTGCCTGCTTGCAATAGGTGTGCTTCTTTGAGGGGTAGGTGGGGTTTGTGATGCGTTGTAATTATATGTTGATGTCTCAGTAGATTTCGTTGCATTCTCTATATGGGTTGAGCTGTCTTGTTGTGTCCTTTCTGGATATTTTATGTTTTTGGCCAGGATACTGCTTCCCAGTGTGGATGTGTGAATTTGATCTCTGTAGAGTCGTTTCTTAGGTGCTCCTGAGTTAGATGTAAAGAATGGAGTATTGTTGATGAAGCCAAGGCCGTTTTGTTTACAATAGTTCTGTAGTTTTGTGTTGTAAGTGTCCGCTGTGCGACGCTGAAACCCATAGCATGGTGGTATGATTGATGAAATAAAGATGGAGGCTTTGGGAAATTTTTGTTTTATTGTAGCCACCAATCCTGAGGGGTTTAGGCTCTGCTCATTCATGATATCATTAATTCCTACGTGTAGTGTTGTTTTTGTTATCTTGTGATTAATATCGAACTTATTAATTATGTCCAGTAGTCTTTTAATACCAGCCCCCGGCACTGTCATAACTGAAACGATGTCTTCTCTTGTAGTGGACATTCTTTCACAATAAATACCCTTCAAGAGGGAGTCACCAATTACAATATGTGTAACGTCACTACGTATTTCTTCACTTTGTTTTCTATTAGATTGATGCTGCTGCCTTTTGTGGTGTTCTTTTTGTGGACTGTTGTGATGGCTCTGAGATTTGTGAATTTGGTTTTCGGGCACTGGAACGTTGTCTGGTAGGGATGCTGATACCTGCTCATTTTCTGTTGAACAATCCTCAAGAACTTGAAATCTGTTGGTAATTTTGACTCCAATGGGATATGTTGTGTTTGTGAGTGTCTCTTCGTGTTTTTTGTGTACAGTTTGGTGGTGACCTTTTTGCTGATTTGGCGTATTTTTATGTATGGATTCTTCGCAATCTTCTACTATTGTTTGAGGATGATCTGGTTGTCTTATCTTATAGAGTGAGAAGTCTCTCTGCAGTTTTTCGATGATGTCCTTCATGCTAGAATTGTCTTCCCTCAGAGATACTATCTCCCTTTTAAGAAGTTCGTTTTCGGCCTTGAGCGATGTCTGTATACTAGACATGAGATCACCAATTAAACTTCGTAGCGTGTCCTCCATATTTTGCATTAGCTCCTGGCAGCACGACACAGGTAACTTCGTGGTGTCTTCTTTTTGTTGCTCAAGAGATACAGTTTCAGCTTTTCGTATATTTTCATGGTCCATGGGGTATTCGATGGCCAACATAGGTTTAGAAATTGTAGGGGTGTCTGTTATTGTATCCAATACTGCAGAAGGTAGAATTTCTGATTCACTGTGAGACATTGGGTTGCAGCTGATGTTGAGAATGTCGTTGTCGGTAGTAAAGTCACTTATGCCTGGAATCATTGAGTCTACTGCCAAGTGGGGCATAGAAACAGCGGAGTCCATTTTAGTGTTTTCTAACTCAACATCAGTTACAATTTTTGCAGATTCTTTTAATTCTTCAAATTCTGTTTCTAGCCATGATTCGATAGCTGCGGCAGTCCCCTGGGTCATAATTTTGTTCTTAGTGTGATAAAGGTGAATTTTGAGAAGTGGTGTTGTTATAACGTCTTCTACTAGTGCACCATTTATGTCTGTTCTTGACTCTACAAGTCCTGTTTCGTAGAATTTAATGACAATGAAACGAAATGCCTCGTACTGAAAGGTGTTCTGGAATGTTATAGTTACACATTTTCCATGACTTGATAGCTTCAAGGTTATACCGGACCCTGTTCTACAACCTTTAAGTTTTAGGTGAATAGCCCTCTCTTTGTTCAAAGCATAGTTCTTTATGGTCGTTGGTCTTAAACGAGCGTCCCTGGGGCCCACTGTTAGCTGCGAACTAACACCTTCTTCCAAGCATGACATTGTTACATTCCACCGGGCGTTTTGTTATCGGTGAGGAACATTGTATACCGGGAAAATTTTATGATGCTTGACGCAACGCTTACCAACAACTGACCTCTTGCTTTGGCGAAGGTCACATTCGGATGAGTCATGTAGTCATTGTTAAAAATATCCTCCAGTAACATAGAGAAAAAAAACTGATACACATTTCAACGGTATTCTATAAAATGTTACACATTACATTAACACAATATCATGTTTAAAAATTTCACCGTCTAATAACCAATATACTGATATAAAAATCCACGGAATGTGACTTAAACTTCCTGCGTTAATGCTGCGAAATGTGAGAGCAGATAAAAAACACGTCCGTCCATGACGAAGGGAAATTACACGGCAGTGCATGTACTACTTGTATTAATTATTTTTGTTAAGAAAGAGAAATGTTTTCAAAATAACATTACAAACGATTCAAAACCAGGCGCAACTTACGTATACATGCACTTTGTTAAACTCTTTCTTTGTGTGTAGTTGTTAACTCATACTGGCTACTAGTTGTTGAATCATGCTTTATTTGCTAAATGATGTGAATGTCCACCAGTGGATAAATGTAGATGTTGGGACTGGTGTAGTAAAGTGTAACGATTGTCAACTCATCAAACCCAGCACAGTTTTGGTCATACAGGTCATCTTGTCCTGGAACGTAATGAGGCTCCGACAAGAATGTGAGTGTAAACAATGAGTGTGTATCTGAATGTCAGTACGCAAATGGTAGAATGATTCGATAGAGTTGACAGGTTGGTAGTACATCACTCATACTCACACTGTTCGAATTCAAGAAGTACTGGAACTACGGTGGTCTTTTTATAACATTTAATGGGACGCACACTTGGACAGTACGTGTATGGTTACAGGAACAAATGTCGACATAGACAGCATAATGTTGATCACAGGAATATCATCTTAAGTTAGCATTCATGCTTGGCAAATATCATAATGGAGCATTCGTAAATAAGCATTCAGCGTTCCATCATGTAAATCATCTGGCTTTACTGACTGGGCACGTCAGACCATAACCAATACATAGGAAGGCTCCTAGACCTAACCTTGTCTAGCGAATATTCCTTCACGTAAAGTTCAATATATATATATTTCATAATATAGGAATCCCAGACATGGGTTCTCACATGTAGCAGTGATCTCTTGGTTCATCGAGCGATAGTACAGGCATCCCTTTTTCTCACTCGATAAATACAAAGTATATGAATTTCAACATGGCTGTTCTCTCTCTCGTGAGCTTCACTCACTATAGAATATAGACCAAAATTAGTCATTCATTAAATGTCCTCATTTCTTCATAGGTTCTCTCATAGAGGTAATTGAATAATATCATACAATCCAGTGCTGATACATAGGAATGTCTTCTTCCTTTGAATGGATATTCTTTTTAAAAGTACCACTGTGCATCTGCTTATCAACAACGATGGCGAAGCCCAAGTTCATAATAAATTGTGGTTTTACCTTTTTATGCGAAATATAACTTTGCCATTCCTTGGCAAAAGAGAATAAACACTGGGGTAAAGTACATACAACATGTCTAAATGATTATCACTTTTCCCCATCCATATATAGATCACTATTTCGGCAAAAAGCCTGCTACAACAAAACTCGGCATCCTCACAGGATGACAGCCATGGATCACACCCTTTGCTAGCGATACTTCCGCTGCATAACCTTTGACCTTTTCTAGCGACAACCAAATTAGTTCGACTTAGAAATGCAAAGATATCCATATATAAGACAGACTCGTCCTACTCATACAAACACTACGTATAAATTCAGGCCATAGATATACTGAAGCAAGAAAAATCTATTCCTACCCAGCCACAGAATAAATCGCAGTAGGCCTAGAGTCGTCTGCGGAGTCCGATCGAAGATGACAGAACTATTTTCAAGGGAAGCAACCCAAAAATGACTTCTCCTTAAGCACTTAAAAAGGAAATACTTTGCTTACAAAATATTTGCGAACATAATAAGAATATAAATGTATTATATTGCAAGATAGTAAAAATTGCCCTTTACAGTCTTACCACACCTCCCGGGAAAAAAAAAAAAAAATTTTTTTTTTTAAATACATCTAGGAGCACCGTAGAATAGGCTCACAACGCAAGAATACTGCGCAGATGAAAATATCAGGAATAACTATAATTCCTAATATGACTGGTGAGAATATATATCTCAAAATCTGAGAGAAATTGTTTCCCTACGAATAAATGTTTCCAGGAAGGTGTGATGTACGTATAATACAATTCTGGTAATTATACAATGCATACCAAAAATTCACACTACAATCTTAAATTTATGATTTATGAAGAAACAATCATCAAAGACCAGCGGTGAATTAACATCAATAAACCGCTAAGTAGCGATACCATCATTCTATTATTAAATTACAAATGTGTATCTTAGTAAAGAAACAAAAAATAACTGTTGTAAAGTTATACATATTAAAAAGATCCAATATTTAACAGTTAAGTGGCATCATGTGGGCATCTGGACAGAATGTCCGCCATCACATTTTCTGAACCACGGATAGCTCGTACCGAAAAATGAAAAGGTTGAAGAGCGATTGCGTATCGAGTTGATCTCGAGCTCTTCAAGTTCTTACTTTGGATAGCCGTAAGAGCTTTTTGGTCAGTTTCCACTACGAAATGCGCGCCCAGAAGGAATCTTTGGAGTTTGAGAATTGACCAAACCATTGCCAATAATTCACGGTCTAAAACCGAGTAATTCCTTTCTGCAGCATTAAGTTTTTCTGGATATGTACATTACAGGATGCAGAGTTCCAGAGTACTCTTGCATTAGTGCCGCTCCAATCCCAGTGGATGAAGCGTCACTACGAAGAACAAATGTCTTATCTGTTGTAGGTAACACTAAAATAGGTGGTGATGAAAACATAGTTTTGATCTTCTCTAGTGAAGATTGGCATTCATGAGACCAGTGAACCATGTTAGGCGACCCTTTCTTTAATAGTGTAGAGAGAGGTGCCATGATAGAGGACAGATTCGGAATGAAACGTCCATAAAATTGTATGAGACCTAAAAGACTTCGCACTTGCTTTTTAGTCCTAGGGATAGAGATGTTAAGTATCTTAGTGATATTATGGTCTTCTGTCTTCAAGAAACCGTGACCTACTCGATGGCCTAAGAAAGCAATTTCGCTAAAGCCAATACAAGCTTTAGATGGTTTTGCTGTCAGGTTATACTCACGCAGAGTTGATAATAATTCAACTAATCCTGAATAGTGATCTTCCCAAGTATCGCTGAAAAGACAGATGTCGTCTAGATAAGCAATGACATCTGACCGATACGATAGGATTCGACGCATCATGCGTACAAATGTAGCTGGTGCGTTCATAAGGCCGAAAGGCATAAAATTCCATTGGAAAAGGCCTCTGGGAGTAGAGAAAGCGGTAAGAGGTTTGGCGCGTTCGGATAATGGAACTTGCCAATATCCTTTAGACAAATCAAGTTTAGTGAAAAAATGCGATTTAGAAAGACGAGTAAGTAACTCTTCTAGTAAAGGCATAGGTTCAGCATCGAACTTCGTAACTTGATTCAATTTGCGATAGTCAACGCAAAGACGTATGTTATTGTCTTTTTTTCGAACAATAACCATCGGCGAAGAATATGCAGAAGTGGATGGTTCGATTATTTGTAAATCTATCATTTCATCCAACTCCTTTTCAACCTGTGTTTGGAAATGTATAGGGATAGGATAAGGCCTAACCCTAATTGGAGTATGTTCAGTTAGAACAATGTCATGCTCAATGACATGAGTTTGTCCAGGGATGTCAGTGAGGACATCCTGAAATGTTTGTAACATAGACGAAACTTGTCGCCGTTCTCCTAGAGACAAATCAGGAGAAACAGTAACGTCTTTCCATGATTCACTAGAATGAAGTGGGATCATTGGAAGCGGGAGATTAACATCCGAAAAACTTGTTTCCTCATCCTGTATTACAGACAGTGATGAGTAATGACCATGTTTGACATGAGAATCGTCCGTTGCCTGGAAAATAGGCTGTAGATAGTCAGGACGTTCATGGAACTCCGTAAGCATATTGATGTGGAAGGTTTTATGCTTCCCGTTAATATCGACGATGTAGTCAACATCTGAAATTTTCGATATTATATCGTACGGACCTTTCCAACTAATAAGGAGTCTATTTTCACGACAAGGTAGCAAAACAAATGCTTTGTCACCAGGACAAAGTTGTCGTAAAGTTCTCTTCTTATTAGCAAATTGTCTTGCCTTCTGCTTAGCAAACTCAGAAGAGGACGTTGCCAATTTGCATGCTTCGATAATCTTTTGTCTCAGCGCGATGACATACTCGTAAGAAGATTTTGTGTCATCGTCAATATTGTCAGCTGTTATAAGATCATGCAGCAAAGACATTGGGCCGCGCGGTCGCGCGCCAAAGACAAGTTCAAAGGGCGAAAACCCTGTATGTTCATTGGGGACCTCTCTGTACGCGAAGAGGGCCGCGGGTAAAACCCTATCCCAATCCTGAGGATGATCCTCAGTTATCTTCCCTAATAAGTTCTTAAGTGTTCTATTTAGTCGCTCGACCATCCCATTGGACATAGGATGATAGATGCTACTCAAAGATCTCTCTATCTGTAGAGTAGACATTACTTGAGACATGGTATCCGATATCAGTTGGGTGCCATGATCTGATAATATTTCTCCGGGGAATCCCAGCCGAGAAAATATAAGCCAAAGAGCATCTGCAATGTCAGTGGTAGTAATGCTCTTTAGAGGGATAGCCTCTGGCCAACGTGTGCACATGTCTACACACGTTAAGATAAACTGATGTCCTCTAGCAGATTTGATCTTGAATGGACCAATGATGTCTATCGCCATTTTCTGGAATGGACGAATAGGAATATCTGCAGCCTGAATAGGCGCAGCATGACGAGGACCTTTGGATTTGACTTCTTGACATACTTTACAGGATCGACAATAGATCCGTATGTCCTTGTTCACAAAAGGCCAAAAGAAAGCCGCAAGAACTCTTGACTTAGTACGGGAAAAACCCATGTGACCAGCACACTGAGAGTCGTGTGCATGTTGTAAGATCTTAACTCTCAAATTCTTGGGTACAAGAATCTGAGAATGACTTGACTTAGTGGAGTCTTGCACCATACGTACAAGTACGCCATTCTTCATTGTAATCCAAGATTTACAATTTGAATCTTTATTCGGATCACCTTTTGTTACAAGAGTGAAGAATTTCTTAAGAGTCGGATCTTCTTCTTGTTGTTTTATAAACGAGTCACGAGAAATTACCAAGGGATCATCTTGGTTATGCACTTCATTATCTTCAACAGATGAAGTTTCAGGCATATTGAGAGCTTGAGCTCTAGTGACCACTGCATTAGCAGATTGCATATTTTGATTTTCCCAAACGGAAATTTGCTCCGGAGTGCATTCTTTGACTCCGTGAATGCGACCGATGATAAGATCAGCGATCGGATCCGGCAAAAGACATGCGTGTACATCTCCTGTGAAGAAAGGAGTAGCAATCCTAATGATAGCGGTAAAGTATTTCTCTATGGTGCCGCCAAATGTTACGCATTTGACTACTTTGCCTGTAGAATGAGAAGGATCTATGAGTGACTGCCTAACCCCAATAGTTGTGCATCCAGAATCAAAAAGTACTGAGACTGGATTGTCATTTACTAAACCTTTGTGTAAGACAAGAGAACCTCTCCCATCATGCGCGATTGACGCAGGAAGAGCGGGAAGAGGATGGCCACAGCTTAAAGTAGACACTGTGGTTGGCTCAAATAATGTTTTGCATTGGGGGCACTGAGATGCTCTCCCAAAATCAAAAGCGGCACATGCCATATTATTAGAGTCATCATTATCTTTATTTTGTTTATAGGCTTCGTGGGACCCTTGCTGTGCAGAGTTCGCCTGGTAATGAGCTTTATGTTTTTTGAATTGTGCTCTACCTCTGTTATTATTGCCTCTGTACTTATCATTGTTTCCACTATTATAACCTCTACTCGGGTTTGAATCATAGCTCCTTTGGTTACTATCATCATATTCATTATAATGAGTATCTCGGTAATTATGATCCTGTTGTCTCCATGAAGGAAAACTTGGATAGTTTCTAGAATGACTTCCTTTGCGAAAGTTCCTGTAATTATGACCACCCCTGAATCGAGGGCTGTCAGCTCTTCTCCAGGTATTCGAAGAAGAACCCTGAAATGATTGGTTACCTTGGTTCTGATAACTGTAATAGTTACCTTTTTTATTAAACCTATTTTGAGGTCCTTGGAATTTGTGAGAGTGATTAGGGTTGTATGGTG
The DNA here is from genome assembly GCA_024509875.1 of Oreohelix idahoensis. Taxonomy (NCBI): domain Eukaryota; kingdom Metazoa; phylum Mollusca; class Gastropoda; order Stylommatophora; family Oreohelicidae; genus Oreohelix; species Oreohelix idahoensis. The sequence goes on along the minus strand of JAMPIV010000265.1, from coordinate 222,888 downwards.
TTGCAGAAGCAACTGGCATACCTTCTTTAACCTTACTGTTGCTAATGGCTACGTCCGGATGTGCAGTGACGTATTGGGTACAATACTGTTCCATTTCTTTTAGAGACTTAGGTTTACGCTCATGTAAGAATTCGAGGAAAGGTTTATTTATACTTGACATAATCTTGTCTCTGAGTATCAAGTCCATAAGGGCTTCATAAGTCTTTTCTGTTTTGGATAGCTCAATCCAACGATCAAATGTAAGTCGTGTCCTTGCAATGAATTCTGAGAATTCTACACCTGCCTCAGGCACCATTGTCTTAAACAACTTCCGATAACCCTCTTCAGACAACTGATACTTCTTTAATAAGGCTGCCCTAATAACATCATAGTTATCTTTGTCAGCCTCTTCAACCAAACTTAAACTAGTCAGAGAATCACCTTTCAGATTTTCTGATAACTGGTTAGCATATTGTGATTTGTCCACATTATGTGCTCGACACGAGCGTTCAAATCTGTTTAGCCAGAATGTTATGTCATCACTGGAAGGGTTGAACGCTGGTACCTTGACCTTGTAAGTAAAGGGTTTACCATTACCACTAGATGCTTGATTAACATTACTTATGTTTGTTAACTTTAACTTTTCTAACTCAAATGCTAAAAGTTCTTTTTGGTGTTCATGTTCTCTTATTGCTTTTTTTTCTTGAGCTTCAGCTTGTAATTTTCTCTCTTCTGCAGCAGCCTGTAATTTTTTCTCTTCAGCAGCAGCTTCATCTTTTCTTTTCTCTTTTTCCATTTCCATCTGGAATCTTTTTTCATCAGTCTGTATCTGCAATTTCTTTTGTTCATCCTCTCTTTGTAATTTTCTTTCCTCAGCTTCTAATTTCTTTTCTTCAATCAATGCTTTTCTTTCTTCAGCAGCCAATGCTTTGTCATATTGAGCAACTGCCCATTCTTCTAACTGCTGACCAGTCTTATCAAGAGCCCTGCCTTGTGTGATAAAATAATCCAAGGTAGACATCTTGTCTAATAAGATCAGTAATTTGCAAAAGTAAATAAATTTACTTTCTTAGTCTTAATCAAAGACTTTGTATGATAACTTTGTAACCTGTGAAAAATAGTACTTAACTATCCCAATCACTGTGGGAAACAAGCCTTACAAAGGTCTTGTATAAATCCTTATATAATAACAGCTATAAGTTGCTGGTTCACTCTATAATATAAGTGCAGTGCACCAGAAATAGTGTTTTATATCATCAACTGTGTACCTTTAGTAATAGCAATTAACTATCAGTTGATTCTTGTACATCAATTTATATGATCAACTATATTTTAAATAGTGTATGTCGATCAGGCACAAAACAAAACAGTTATACAGAAAAACATGAAAACATTTGCGGAAATGAAATAAATAAAATTGGAAAAACAATAAAAGATAAACCGCAAGAGGATAACAAATACAAATAACGCCACAGTATATAAATATAAATTGAGAATAGAACTGAAAGATAGAATAGGGTAGACCAACAAATTACAAACAAAACAAAACAAACTAAAGAACAGAGGAATATTACAAAAACAACAATGAGTACAGACTTCACAGCTAACACTAATAGCAACAGCTGTCGCAGCAAATTTCCAATGAAGAAAATTGCACCTATAGAAACGCACACATCAGACCCTCTATTACGTGGGATACTCTGCTGTGTGACACCGCCCAACCGAAACAACAACCCGCTGGATACAAACAAATATCACATATAAATAGTTAAACATAAATACATAAATGCATAAATAGTATGGCAATATGATGTAAATAGAGTGTTGCAGAAAGAATGTGTTGGAATGAAGGCTCAGTTACACTGCCTAATAGTACAGTACTGTGGTACTTTATTAAACAAATACTTCTGGTCTAATTATTTTAAATTCAACACAGAAATAGAAGCTCCATCGTTGATTTGAATGATAACAATCAATGTAGGACTTCTCAGTTCAATAACATTTTCTTTCGCAAACACTGTCAAATATTCTCCAGTCCTGATGTGTAATGTTCTATGTTTCAACCAAGCTCGCTGTGTAACACTGTCAGTTGTATGGCAAATGTCCAATGAACCAAATGTCAACAAACCCTGACCTAGTTACTGCATACTCTCGACAGGACAGGTCACGCTGACATCACTGTAGAGTTATACTGCTGATGTATTTGTGTGTCGTAACAGACCCCAAGGAACGTCTGGTCTCAGTAGTTTACTTCTCAATATGGTCACTGTGCAGGTTGACCCAGGAAGCTGGCACACCAGTTGTTAAACTCTTTCTTTGTGTGTAGTTGTTAACTCATACTGGCTACTAGTTGTTGAATCATGCTTTATTTGCTAAATGATGTGAATGTCCACCAGTGGATAAATGTAGATGTTGGGACTGGTGTAGTAAAGTGTAACGATTGTCAACTCATCAAACCCAGCACAGTTTTGGTCATACAGGTCATCTTGTCCTGGAACGTGATGAGGCTCCGACAAGAAGTCACAAAGTTACCCCTGTGAGGGTAACCAAAGAGAGTTATCTGTGAGGTGCCGGCTTTGTCAATGGCTCAGATTCGCCTGGCACCCGGTTGAAGATGAGCAGCAGGAGTGGAGAAGGTGAATATAAGACTTTGGGATGAATTCCCAGCATATAGCCCCAGTGATTCTGGATCTCGTGACATATACCTCCTACCACTCTATCTCCCCCTCTATATACTAACGAGCCCCCACTCCCCTATTACACTGAGTGAACAGAAGAGAAAGAGAAGAAGAACAGTATGTCTCTTTCGCACACTTTCGTTCCTTCTCTATATATGTGATAACGTGTGTTGGTAAACACAACTACAACATTTATTAATGTTCTGAAATATAACAACATTCAATTACACTGATACAAATGCAACTAGAAATAACATTAACTATCCCTGTGAAGAAAGATATTAGTTAATGCAAAATACACAAATGAATCTAAAGTCTACCCTATGTGATGATGATGAATTTAAGTAACTCCTAAATACTAACAAAAAGGATATCTTGTGTTTCTTGGTCTCTTGCTAACTGTCAATAAACTCTGGTTGTTTGAACACAATGGACAAGTCTTTGTCTGCCTACAATAACATTGGACGGTTCACTCGATTTCGCCAGGTGTCCACGGCTTGTATTTTTGTCTTTCACAATGCCTGTGTTGACATTGTCCCGAGCGTCCGAGGTGTCTTATTCATGGGTGAGGTTGAACACAATGTTAGGCGGGTGAGACTTCGTCTGTTATGCAGATGTCCTTTTGTTGTCTTGGTATTTTGCTTATGTGGTGACGATGATGGAAATATGTTGTATATTCGTATTTGTTGGTGCATCAATTGTACAGGGAGAATCTGTCCATTACTGCATGTAATTTAGGATCTCGATAAATTTGGTAGGCACTGGGGTTACAAAATCTCCCGTCTGCTCTTGCAGCTTTTGATCATAGTTTCTCAAAGGCACTTGTTGTAAAAAATCATCCGTTGGCGACTGCCACTTCAGATCATTAAATTTCTCAAAGGCACTTGTTGTAAAAATCATCCGTTGGCGACTGCCACTTCAGATCATTAAATTTCACGTGGACAGCTATTTAGAAATGCAGCAATCCTTCTGGGTATTTTCTGCTTTCTTTTTGGGTGGGTAGTCGATGATAGAAAGACCCTTCACCGCCTGGTAAATTCCTTTCTGACCCCCGTGGAGTATTGGTAGGTTGTTGCCGTTAATTACGTGTGAGATGCGTGTCGTCGCAGTATCTCGGTCGGCCCTACTCTAAAGCTTGTCCTGTGATTAACGCCAACCACGTAGTAGACTAAGGATGAGTATCTCAAATGGTCCCTGTCTCTACCACTGTGATGGATAAAATAATGAACCCTTTGTAAGTATCCCGTAAACTATGCTACGCCTGTAGTGTCTTGTATGTGAAATCTTATCACTATAAGAAAGGGCTGTGCGGTGTTTACTGCACGTTTAACATGTAATGTAAGAGGCAAAATAAAAGTGTCTTGTATTTACTTCGTTATAGTTACTGGAAACTGTGCAATCTTATAAATATAATCATTCTCTGCATGGCGTTTATTGCAACCTGTACTTATTAGTGTGAAATATAATATTATAATAAACGTGACTGGTATTTACAGTGTTATATTTATGGAAAATATGTATATATTATCTGAATGAAGTTAAGACATAATAATGATAAAGTACAAAATATATTACACTAACCTTGGTGTCCCTATACGAATTTCACTGACACAATGTCTTGATTCTTTCTCGTGAAATCTAGAACCCCAAGTTTTGGTTGGCGGAATGGTTTCTCTTACCAATGCCAAGCAATGAATCTAGTTGGGTTATATATCGTCTGAATCGCCTAGGGCGATTTTTCGGGTTCGCTTCCTGTGTCATGTGAAATTTCGTTTGTTTTCCTAAAGTCAGACATTCCGTCCTCAAACTGTGTAAAATTTCCTGTATTATTTTGCTATGGTCGCTCTCATATTTTGCTTATCCGAGACAACTTGTCTGCGTTCGTCTTTTGGGGCACGTACAGTGTTGTTCTTCTCGTTATAATTTCGTATTCATACTGCTTTCATGTTGTCCCTGGCTCAGACTTTCAGTCTCCTTTAATCCAATATTACTTTGTCTGAACGACTGACCACAATACTCATTGTAAAATTACTTGGCCTTCTGTCGCCGACTGCACATTATGTTCTATTACTAGCCAAAATAATAATTGGGTATTACTGGCTTTGTGTAAACACACCCGCGACGTCCGGCGATGGACTGTTTATGTAATGTCTCCCTGTTGGGCGACATTTATGACTTTCTACAGGTGAATGTTATTACGTTTACAAGACTCACGCCGAGCGATGGCTATTGTTATGTCAACATTCCTTGTAAAATTGGTCAATTTTCCACGACTGATGAAAACGATGTCTGTGCCGACAATCAGTATAGAAAGTCGAAATACACACTCATTCAGTGAGAAATTTACCGACAAAATATTACCATTAGGTTTTAGGAATTTAATTGCAGACTTACTCGCGTCCCGTGACATATGTCCCCCACACGAAGTCTTAGCTTGGGAAGACTCCTGCGAGTCAGGATGCATTTTACATTCCCTATTGTCGGCTGATGTTATCTCCTCGCTATCACTATCCTCCTCATCTTCCTCGTTTCCACCATCCTTCTCCTCGTTCAAATCGTTCTTCTCGCAATCTTCCTCAGTTGCTTCTCCTGCATCAGCTATAAAGAGCTGCTCCCTTTCCTGTTTCAATATCGTGACCGTAGTCAAGAGTTGTCGCCCCTGCTCGACTACGTTCGTAGAGTGTGTTGTGATTTTCTGCACGCCTGCAGATGACTGTCCAGCCGCATTGGGCTGCAGTACTGAGTTCGGATTTCCCTTATTCCAATGTTGTGTGGCTTCTCGTGTCCTGAAGTTGGCCGCTTCAGTTATGTATCTGGCTAAATATCTCTTTAGCAGAATAATCGTATATATTTCCAGCTGATTCTCCACTGGAATCTTATAATTGGTTCGAGATGTCTTCTCGACCATTGCGTATGGCCCGTGCCATCCAATCTGTAACCTGTTCTGTTTGCTATGCATAAACAGTAAAACATAGGCTATCTCTAGCTCACACTTAGGACCAGTCGTATTATATTCTCCGTCATGTTGACGCCTCCTCTTCTTCATACGTAGTCTGTTTCCCTTAACAGTGGCTTCCTCACTTTTCCCATGATTTGATGCCCCTCTCTGGCATTCAGGACCTGATCTGATAAATTGATCCATGTCCCCTGCGATTCCCTGCCAATAATAATGGTGGGTGATTCTTTGCGTAGTGATGTATTGTCTGACCTGACCACTAGATTCACTAGCATGTCCCATACCTAAGATATAAAATCTATATCGTGCTGGTACTACCAGTTGCTTATACTCATATCCGCGCTTTCCTACTTTCCTAAGGAGTTGTCCTTGCTGTTTAAAGCAGTCTCCTGGTTGCGATGGATTGTCTCCCTTCAGTCTCTTCTTAAAACAAGGTTCTACCGATTTGTCGTTGTTTTGAGCTGGTCTCAGCTCTTGCGGATGGAAGTCAACCTCGTCTCCTTGTCTCTTCTCCTTCGCTTGGTCACTTGTCTGCACTTCAGCTGTGACTCTTGATTGACGAGTGTCTCCTAAACTCACATATTTGTAGCCTAAAATGACTTCATATGTATGATCATTTAAAACTGCCGTTCGTAGTTCTCCCTTGACATATCTGCCTTCAATGGGAGTCCGGGCGATAGCCGCCATCAATGGAGGATCGCCGTTACCTGTGAACTGAATTTCCACAGTTCCATCACTCAATTGTTCTGGTCTAACCAGTCTAGAACTGAGTTTCGAATCGAATTCCAGCCTGGAATCGAATACCTCTTCCGCTCTTTCTCTATTGACAACGTTGCGTTCCGAGGGAATCCGGGCGCTAGTTGCCGTCGCTGAAAGATCACTTTTCTTTCTCCACCCTTTTGCCTTAGCATCCTGGTAACCTTCTTTGCCAGGTTTAAACCTCTTCTTTCTCTTGAGTGGTCCATTCTTACTGACACTAACTCTCAGTGTGTCTGTCTTCGCTCTGTCGAAATAAAAAATGTCTCCCCACTTCTTTCTCTTGAGTGACCCACTCCTACTGACATCAAATCTCGTTGTTTCTTTCTTCGATCTCTTGAAATAAAAAGTGTTTCCCCACTTCTTTCCTTTGCTAAACAATCTTTGAATCCGCCGACGGATCAAAGTTGGCCCTTGTTTGTCCTTATTACGTATCTTGTGTATCTTGCCCGTGGAATGGTCATAATTCAAGATACGGTGCAACCCATCTGTCCATTTATATCGGGTACAGTGTGTTGTAAATTTCGCGCATCTGCGCTGTGCCTTGCATAAAGCGCGTACACCAAGCTGTTTCCTCTTGTGTCGCCTGGTGTCTTTCCTTCTCTCTATCCGCTTAGTTTTTGTCTCGCCTACATATAGAATCGGAGTCCCATGGGTGTTGAGCTGCTGTATCCCCGCCGGCTCTACCACACTTTTCTCCTCATAATCCTCTTCTACCTCCTTTTGAAGAGAGTCGGGGGGTGCCTCCGTGTCCGTCGTCCACCCTGTCCCGATAATCGTATGTGTTGTTATACCTTCTAAAGGCACACATTTCTCTCCGTAAGTTTTAAAAGTGGTAGGATCTGACTTTTCCTCGTCTTGGGTAAAGGCAGACTTAGGCGATGTGTGCAACTGTCTATTTCCGTGGATAATAGCGAATGCCCGTTCCTGTCCGGTCGCTTCTTTCCACGTAGAAGGGCCGGTGGAGTAAGGTAATAATTGTTCTCCTGATGTCAGGAGACAAGTGCCTGTTTTCTTCTTCCCTGTGATGCCAGGTGAAATTGTTTTATTCGAAGTCCCCTTGCAAGATCCATCGAAGGTACCGCTCGCAATTAGAGTGGGTTCTTCTGTGCCTTTTAATAACTTTCCGTTATCTCTGCATCGGTGTCTGGAATCCATTGAATTAACTACCGCCGGGTGTGATTTTTCCCCCTCTTTTCTCCGGGACTCTTTGTCCTTCATTGTTCGGGTTTCTATATACGCCAAGCGATGGAGAGGAGGGCGGTTTCGGCACTCACTGGTGTAGTGATTTTTCATGCGACAATACCGGCACCATTTTTCCCCTTGCCTCTGGTTCTGAGAAAAGGAGTTGTGTTGAGTTTCCTGTCTATGTGGATTGCAAAGCAAGTTGTCTTTCTTCCCCTGATACCGGTCAACTGCGCCCTTCTCGTAATCAGTTTCTCCTGCAGATTTCTTTGCATATGTCGTAATGCAAGGCGAAGATGGTGTGTCCTCTAGGCGATATGATAGCTCGTCTGCCACTTCATGGGCCGAAATACATATTTCTGGTTCAACTCTTGTGGATAGTTCAAATGCTTTAAGCAACCTCTTCATCCGAAGTTCGTGCTCTCTCTCTGCCTTATTTCTCTCTAACTCTGCCTTGAATCTCCTATACTCGGCCTCTCTCTCTCTCTCAGCTTCTAATTTCTTGGCTTCTCTCTCCTCCTTCTCCGCTGCTAATGTCAATCTTCTTTGCTCTACTTCTGCTGCTAGTTTATCTTTTCTCTCTTGCTCTGCAAGTTTGTCTTTTCTCTCTTCTTTGTGCGCCGTTAACATTTTTTCCACATATTCCATAAGTTCTCCTTTTTCTAGTTTTAAACTAGTTGCTTCCTGGATAATCGCAGCGCGAATTTGCATCAAATCTGCCATGATCAAGCTAGAATTCAATCTGCCTATCGCTACTCAAAATTATGTGAGAGAAAAAAAATATAGGGCGAAGAAAAAATTTGTGCCCTTGGCCAAAGGGAACCAAAACAAATTTCCCGTATGCTTCGCTATAACCTTTACAGCCGTACAGGTAAATGACAATAGTAAAGAAAACCTTGGCAATACAATTCTAAGGCTTGCTAAGAATACCAGTCAAATATTTCTGACCATCAACTGCCTGCCTACCAAGAAAACAATACTAAAATGTTTCGTCTCAGTGGCTTAGTCGCTATTGTCCACTTGTGAACAAAAGGAATACACAATGTCGGGTCGCTCGTTCAAAGCGTCCGACTTCAACAATGCCTTTTGATCGAGTCCCACGTGGTACTACCAAAAATCCAGGTAAATTTATAATGATGACAACAAATCAATATTGGTAACCAGATGCAGTAATAAAGTGCATATAAATTAATACGGTGTAATCTTCTAACATGTGTCAATGTCTTTCTTAATATACTATGAATATCTAATCTTAATATCTAATATGAATATCTAGTTATCTAATACTCTATTCTGTGTTCTTTCCCTCTACCTAAGTAGAATAAGGAACAGTATAGAAGACAGTGAATAGGTTTATACAAAATTTGCAAAAAAGAATTATTTAATGTTTTAGTCTAGGGCAAGTCCCAAGGTATATTCCGGACTGCAGCCCACAATTATGTCACAAAGTTACCCCTGTGAGGGTAACCAAAGAGAGTTATCTGTGAGGTGCCGGCTTTGTCAATGGCTCAGATTCGCCTGGCACCCGGTTGAAGATGAGCAGCAGGAGTGGAGAAGGTGAATATAAGACTTTGGGATGAATTCCCAGCATATAGCCCCAGTGATTCTGGATCTCGTGACATATACCTCCTACCACTCTATCTCCCCCTCTATATACTAACGAGCCCCCACTCCCCTATTACACTGAGTGAACAGAAGAGAAAGAGAAGAAGAACAGTATGTCTCTTTCGCACACTTTCGTTCCTTCTCTATATATGTGATAACGTGTGTTGGTAAACACAACTACAACATTTATTAATGTTCTGAAATATAACAAACATTCAATTACACTGATACAAATGCAACTAGAAATAACATTAACTATCCCTGTGAAGAAAGATATTAGTTAATGCAAAATACACAAATGAATCTAAAGTCTACCCTATGTGATGATGATGAATTTAAGTAACTCCTAAATACTAACAAAAAGGATATCTTGTGTTTCTTGGTCTCTTGCTAACTGTCAATAAACTCTGGTTGTTTGAACACAATGGACAAGTCTTTGTCTGCCTACAATAACATTGGACGGTTCACTCGATTTCGCCAGGTGTCCACGGCTTGTATTTTTGTCTTTCACAATGCCTGTGTTGACATTGTCCCGAGCGTCCGAGGTGTCTTATTCATGGGTGAGGTTGAACACAATGTTAGGCGGGTGAGACTTCGTCTGTTATGCAGATGTCCTTTTGTTGTCTTGGTATTTTGCTTATGTGGTGACGATGATGGAAATATGTTGTATATTCGTATTTGTTGGTGCATCAATTGTACAGGGAGAATCTGTCCATTACTGCATGTAATTTAGGATCTCGATAAATTTGGTAGGCACTGGGGTTACAAAATCTCCCGTCTGCTCTTGCAGCTTTTGATCATAGTTTCTCAAAGGCACTTGTTGTAAAAAATCATCCGTTGGCGACTGCCACTTCAGATCATTAAATTTCTCAAAGGCACTTGTTGTAAAAATCATCCGTTGGCGACTGCCACTTCAGATCATTAAATTTCACGTGGACAGCTATTTAGAAATGCAGCAATCCTTCTGGGTATTTTCTGCTTTCTTTTTGGGTGGGTAGTCGATGATAGAAAGACCCTTCACCGCCTGGTAAATTCCTTTCTGACCCCCGTGGAGTATTGGTAGGTTGTTGCCGTTAATTACGTGTGAGATGCGTGTCGTCGCAGTATCTCGGTCGGCCCTACTCTAAAGCTTGTCCTGTGATTAACGCCAACCACGTAGTAGACTAAGGATGAGTATCTCAAATGGTCCCTGTCTCTACCACTGTGATGGATAAAATAATGAACCCTTTGTAAGTATCCCGTAAACTATGCTACGCCTGTAGTGTCTTGTATGTGAAATCTTATCACTATAAGAAAGGGCTGTGCGGTGTTTACTGCACGTTTAACATGTAATGTAAGAGGCAAAATAAAAGTGTCTTGTATTTACTTCGTTATAGTTACTGGAAACTGTGCAATCTTATAAATATAATCATTCTCTGCATGGCGTTTATTGCAACCTGTACTTATTAGTGTGAAATATAATATTATAATAAACGTGACTGGTATTTACAGTGTTATATTTATGGAAAAATATGTATATATTATCTGAATGAAGTTAAGACATAATAATGATAAAGTACAAAATATATTACACTAACCTTGGTGTCCCTATACGAATTTCACTGACACAATGTCTTGATTCTTTCTTGTGAAATCTAGAACCCACGTTTTGGTTGGCGGAATGGTTTCTCTTACCAATGCCAAGCAATGAATCTAGTTGGGTTATATATCGTCTGAATCGCCTAGGGCGATTTTTCGGGTTCGCTTCCTGTGTCATGTGAAATTTCGTTTGTTTTCCTAAAGTCAGACATTCCGTCCTCAAACTGTGTAAAATTTCCTGTATTATTTTGCTATGGTCGCTCTCATATTTTGCTTATCCGAGACAACTTGTCTGCGTTCGTCTTTTGGGGCACGTACAGTGTTGTTCTTCTCGTTATAATTTCGTATTCATACTGCTTTCATGTTGTCCCTGGCTCAGACTTTCAGTCTCCTTTAATCCAATATTACTTTGTCTGAAAGACTGACCACAATACTCATTGTAAAATTTACTTGGCCTTCTGTCGCCGACTGCACATTATGTTCTATTACTAGCCAAAATAATAATTGGGTATTACTGGCTTTGTGTAAACACACCCGCGACGTCCGGCGATGGACTGTTTATGTAATGTCTCCCTGTTGGGCGACATTTATGACTTTCTACAGGTGAATGTTATTACGTTTACAAGACTCACGCCGAGCGATGGCTATTGTTATGTCAACATTCCTTGTAAAATTGGTCAATTTTTCCACGACTGATGAAAACGATGTCTGTGCCGACAATCAGTATAGAAAGTCGAAATACACACTCATTCAGTGAGAAATTTACCGACAAAATATTACCATTAGGTTTTAGGAATTTAATTGCAGACTTACTCGCGTCCCGAGACCTAACCTCGTCTAGCGAATATTCCTTCACGTAAAGTTCAATATATATATATTTCATAATATAGGAATCCCAGACATGGGTTCTCACATGTAGCAGTGATCTCTTGGTTCATCGAGCGATAGTACAGGCATCCCTTTTTCTCACTCGATAAATACAAAGTATATGAATTTCACATGGCTGTTCTCTCTCTCGTGAGCTTCACTCACTATAGAATATAGACCAAAATTAGTCATTCATTAAATGTCCTCATTTCTTCATAGGTTCTCTCATAGAGGTAATTGAATAATATCATACAATCCAGTGCTGATACATAGGAATGTCTTCTTCCTTTGAATGGATATTCTTTTTAAAAGTACCACTGTGCATCTGCTTATCAACAACGATGGCGAAGCCCAAGTTCATAATAAATTGTGGTTTTACCTTTTTATGCGAAATATAACTTTTCCATTCCTTGGCAAAAGAGAATAAACACTGGGGTAAAGTACATACAACATGTCTAAATGATTATCACTTTTCCCCATCCATATATAGATCACTATTTCGGCAAAAAGCCTGCTACAACAAAACTCGGCATCCTCACAGGATGACAGCCATGGATCACACCCTTTGCTAGCGATACTTCCGCTGCATAGCCTTTGACCTTTTCTAGCGACAACCAAATTAGTTCGACTTAGAAATGCAAAGATATCCATATATAAGACAGACTCGTCCTACTCATACAAACACTACGTATAAATTCAGGCCATAGATATACTGAAGCAAGAACAATCTATTCCTACCCAGCCACAGAATAAATCGCAGTAGGCCTAGAGTCGTCTGCGGAGTCCGATCGAAGATGACAGAACTATTTTCAAGGGAAGCAACCCAAAAATGACTTCTCCTTAAGCACTTAAAAAGGAAATACTTTGCTTACAAAATATTTGCGAACATAATAAGAATATAAATGTATTATATTGCAAGATAGTAAAAATTGCCCTTTACACACTTGCACAGATGTAGCCCACTATTTAAAATAATGAGGAATCCTCTTTTGCACCAAACTGGATAGTCTGCTTTTGGCTGCTAAGTCCCGCATTCTCTTCAACAGCAGAAGCTGTGTAGGACAGCTCTCATCTTCTTGCTCGTACCAAGCCATCGCTGTTTCTAGTGCTATAAAGGCCTCTTCAGGACTTGGTCGACGTTTTGGGTTTTCTTCATAACCTACAAGTACATCATGTACTTCTGAGGAGTCTTCATCATCGGTCACTACATGTATTTGGTTTTCTTCTTGCACAAAAGACAAAATTTCTTCGTCATTCAAAAACTGAAACCAGAATCATTATCATCTTCTAGCCACATGTGTGCATCATCTTTGTCACAGTCCGAAAATCCGGGCATTGCTTGAAACAGTTCCACAACTTCATTTATACAATCATCATTTGTGTCCACTGCAGTAGTTTCATTTCCTCCTTTTTTCCCAAGCAATCTATTCTAAGCCTTGTTGAGATTATCTTGTGACAGGGTGGTCCAAGCATCAGCTAACATATAGCAGCAGTCTTTGAGATTAAGCTTTTTGGAAAACGCCACCACACTTTCTTCATCTTCAGCCAACAATAAACGACGCATGACTTCCTTCTTGTACATCTTTTTAAGCTTTGCTATAACACCCAGATCCATTGGTTGAATCAGTGCTGTTACATTGGGAGGCAGAAAAATTACTTTACAATTTGCATCAACTGCATTCAATGTATCCGTCTCTGGATGAGATGGTGCATTGTCCAGTAGAAGAATTACTTTTCCAGTTTTCTTTTCTTGTTCTTTCAACCTCTTCACATTTGGGATGAACTGATTTGTATATAAATCAAGAAATATTTCACTATTCACCCAAGCACTCTTCTGTGCTTCGTAGCACAATGGGAGACATGTCACATTCTTTAAACAACGTGGTTTTTTGGCTTTGCCGATCATTAGCACCGGTAAACGATGACTTCCACTGGCATTCGCGGCTACCAAAATTGTTACTCTCTTTTTGCACTTTTTAAACCCAGGGCAGCTGCTTCGCGCTGAGATGCAAGTGATTTTTGAGGCAATGATTTCCAGTATAAGCCAGTCTCATCGGCATTATACACATCATCGAGTAAATAACCTTCTTCTTCCAAAAAAAAGCCAAGAATGTTTCTTTAACATTTTCAGCGGCAGTTGCATCGCTAGATAAAGATTCCCCTTGAATCTCCAATTCTCGTATGCCATGACGAGATTTAAAGTTTCTTAACCATCCCTGGCTAGCCTTAAAGTCAGGAGGACCGTCAAGTTGACTGTTGAACTGAAGTGCCTTTTCACACAATAGAGAGCCAGAGATAGGTTCCCCTTTGCTTCTTCTTTGCACAAACCATATACACAAAGCCTCTTCCAATTTAAAATCTTTCGCATTTCTCATGGTTTTACGTTTCTTCGACCCATTTTCACTATCCAATTTCGATGCAAAACTCATAATTTTATCCTTGTTACTTTTGATGTCAGAGACGGTAGCTTTCCCAACATTGAAAATCCTCGCAAATGAAGACACAGTTTATCCTTTTCCTAGTCTCTTGATAATTTCTGTTTTCGTCTCAATTGACAAAACATTGCGGTTCCTTTTATATGCTTTAGGCCTACTGGAAGATGCCAGATCGCACAGAGAAATACGTGTACACCAAAATTATTCTGCTGTAGTAGCAGACACAATTATTTTAAGTTGAACTGTCTGTTTAGCCAGTGTTCTGCCTAGAACGCACACGTACACTGGATCAATAAACCAGATATTAACTGACTTTATGATCTAACTGACTTCCTGTACGTAAGCGACCGTCCATTAGCCCATCTCATTGTCTACAAATTGTTCGCACACATTTGAAGCTTGCCGCATCAAAAGATTCAGAACTGTAGTCTAACGTGACTGGTGGCGACAGATTTTTTCTGGAAAAAGGTGTTCGGATAATGTTAGGATAAATTGGGGTTTTCGGATAAATGGAGTATTGTTCTACTGTCTATATATTATATATATATATATATATAATAATAATAATAAAAATTCGGATAATTGGGGTTCGGATAACTCCTCTCATGGAACGTTCTACTGTATATATTGTTCTCTGATGTTTATCAGGATAGCGCCTATGGTATTCTGTTGTTTTGCATTCGTAGGACATGACTGATATATGACCATCGTCTTTTCCTTATATAGTCGGAGACATATTTCTGCCTAGAGTCTTCTCTTATTTGTCGATTAGTCTTGAATTCTTTCCAACTGATGTTCATATTTGTTCTCGAATGTATTCAGCTTGTTCTCCAATGATTTTGTTATTTTCCATCTCACAGCCGTATGTTAACACTGAGATAACATTTGAATTAAACAGACGAAGCTTGGTATGTATATTCAATGATCGTAATTTCAAATGTTAGATAATCTATTGAAGGCGCTAGCTGCCAAAGCATTCTAGGCACCATCCTGATCATAAAATAATTGAAACTTTAAGAGAAGATGATAAAAGGTTCGTTACAAATATCCTGTCCAAATTTATTTATTGCTTCTTGGGATTGTCTTGAAGGGACATATCTGCGAATGGTCCCCCATTTTCCATTTGTCCATTTTATAGTTGTTCATTGTAACTGTAAAATCAATACATTGTAGTGTGCTGCCTTGTTTAACCCCTGTTTTCAGTAAACCATCCTGCTAACACAACATCTTGCAATATAGCTTTGTCTGTTGGAAAACTAGATTGTAAAGTATCACTGGAAGAAAAGATAGGCAGATCAAAAGAAATTTAAGTTCAAATATCCTGTGTGTATAATGATGATATATAGTGTCTCTGTAGGGGGCAGTATCCTGCCTAACTTTGGGGGGGGGGGGGGGGGGGGGGGGGGGGGGGGGGGAAGGGGGGCACTGGTGATTCAAAGAAAGAAATGGACCACTGTTCCAATCAGGTATGACTAAGGTCAGGATGTACCTGGAACTGGTTAACCTTCAAGTGTAGAATAAGGTACTACAGAAAACCACATTACAAGAACACATGCGTGTTCTCTGACAGGCCCCTGGATGGGGGCTGCTGCCATGGCGGTCCCCATGCCCTATAAGTAGCTCACCAATGAAGGAAAGAAGTTTACTGGTTAATTTAATTTTCTAATGGCGTATGCTTTTTAATATTTTAAAACATTATCATATGCTTTTTTCGCTTCGTATGGAGTATAAAGCCGTAATTGCTGATGCCTCTCCCACATTATGGAAGCCTACGTCATAGCACATGCTTTTGTAGTGATGATTTATGTAATACTTTGTTTTACATGATGAGTTTGTCAGCTCAATTCACAACCACAACTTATAAGTCGCCTCTGGTGACATTTATCAGAGAGCAGTAATTCTATTTCTTCTCTTCTCTTCAGAGACCCCCCCGGGGATTTCACAGGGCAATATCTGAAACGCACATGCTTATTGCATTATTTAACCAAGAAATTATAGACAACGTTACACATGAACAGATGACGTGTGTGTGTGTGTGTGCTCGTGACTGCGCCGAGTATGTGGATTTCTATTGGCTGTTTAATGGTTGGTTAATAACGTCACATGATGTAAATTATTGTTATTATTGTCTGTTGAGATTCCACCGTTTCAATAAATCAATACTCATCGGCTCCCTATGGAGAGAAGACCTTCAACTAAAATGTGCCAAGTCTCATGTCTCAAGTCTCATGTCTCAAGTCTCATGTCTCAAGTCTCATGTCTCAAGTCTTATGTCTCATGTCTGTCTCAAGTCTCATGTCTCAAGTCTCAAGTCGCATGTCTCAAGTCGCATGTCTCAAGTCTCATGTCGCATGTCTCATGTCTCAAGTCTCATGTCTCATGTCTCGTGTCTCAAGTCTCAAGTCTCGTGTCTCATGTCTCAAGTCTCATGTCTCAAGTCTCGTGTCTCATGTCTCATGTCTCAAGTATCATGTCTCAAGTCTCATGTGTGGCCGTTGATAGTATTAGGGATTCGGACCACTGCCCTTTCAGTAGATAGTATGTTGTAAGGTAAATACGAAAACTTCCTTCTCTCAGACTGACTCTACATTTTCTCATTCCCACTGTTGATCAATCGAATTAACCCGAAAAACAGCAGTGAAAATATCAAATGTCGAACTTTATTAACATAAGTTGATAAATGGGTAAAAATGGTATGCCCAACCTTCCTCTTCAAGGTTGGCAGTCTTGTATAATAAAAGCTTCAGTTTCAAACAATCTCAGTATCAATTTTTCACATACATTGCTTTGTCTTCTTTGCTACTGCTTGTTCCAGCTATCAAAATGTCATCTAATTCTTCAGGCGAAACCTCTTGTCTCTCTTCTGTACTGACTGTTTTTTTTCTACGTTTTTTTTTCATATATCTCTTGGTATATCTCACTGAGAGAAAACTGGCCTTACCGCCAGGGCTGTCACTTTGCCAAGACTACTTCTATTTTTCTTTATGCATCTCACCTTGTCTGCTGAGCTACACATGCTAGTAATAGATCAAAATTGTTCAACATACCTGGTTTTGTTTTTATAGAAATACACTTTTTCCTTTCACAAACATCTTGTCCTCAGAAAAGATGCTATCACAAAAATACTGTCGTACACCAATTTATGTACCAGTAATGTACTGAGCGGTTTCTATCACTCTTTAACTCACAGCACATTTTTTTCTGACCACCTACGCTGAGCGCGTTTACCCACACAAGTCTTACGCTGAGCGCGTTCGACATCCAACTTTAACACCTGGGAGAAAACCCTTTTCTCTCCCTACGCCTAGCGCGTCTCAATCTCAACTGCCTAATCCCCGTTCTAACATTTCTTCGTTCACCCTTAAAATGTGTTCACACATCCCAATTTTCCCGTGCGTAATTTTTTTCCTCAACTCACTAAAACCTGCAAGGGACTTAATTTTACGTTATCTCCCTTTGATGATTTAACTGAACACCATTCCCTCTTCTTTAAAGCTTACTACCAAATCATTACATGCTAATTTTCTCAACCATACATGTGTTCTTTGTTCTACCCCTACTTCTCCATGTGTTCTTTGTTCTACCCCTACTTCTCCATGTGTTCTTTGTTCTACCCCTACTTCTCCATGTGTTCTTTGTTCTACCCCTACTTCTCCATGTGTTCTTTGTTCTACCCCTACTTCTTCATGTGTTCTTTGTTCTACCCCTACTTCTCCATGTGTTCTTTGTTCTACCCCTACTTCTCCATATGTTCTTTGTTCTACCCCTACTTCTCCATGTGTTCTTTGTTCTACCCCTACTTCTCCATGTGTTCTTTGTTCTACCCCTACTTCTCCATGTGTTCTTTGTTCTACCCCTACTTCTCCATGTGTTCTTTGTTCTACCCTACTTCTCCATGTGTTCTTTGTTCTACCCCTACTTCTCCATGTGTTCTTTGTTCTACCCCTACTTCTCCATGTGTTCTTTGTTCTACCCCATACTTCTCCATGTGTTCTTTGTTCTACCCTACTTCTCCATGTGTTTTTTGTTCTACCCTACTTCTCCATGTGTTCTTTGTTCTACCCTACTTCTCCATGTGTTCTTTGTTCTACCCGTATTTCTCCATGTGTTCTTTGTTCTACCCCTACTTCTCCATGTGTTCTTTGTTCTACCCCTACTTCTCCATGTGTTCTTTGTTCTACCCCTACTTCTCCATGTGTTCTTTGTTCTACCCTACTTCTCCATGTGTTCTTTGTTCTACCCCTACTTCTCCATGTGTTCTTTGTTCTACCCATACTTCTCCATGTGTTCTTTGTTCTACTACTACTTCTCCATGTGTTCTTTGTTCTACCCCTACTTCTCCTACCCTGGGTATTCCAGAACAAGAAATGTCTTGTAATGCTGTCAACAGATTACACCTCAACGTGTGTCCAACCCATCGCCATCAGTAATCAGAGCACACAGGTAACAGAAGAACGGGCACGACCTATCACAGGCTCCAACACAAGGATTCAGAATAAAAGGAAGCACCTTATTTTCGGAGACCAGAATGTGAAGGAATTACAAAAATCTAAATTGTTAACAAACGATATGGACTTGGTCACTGTTCGCTTCAAGAACTGGGCATCCACTCAGGACTTGGTGTCACTCCTTAAACGTTTTCCGTCTGATCCCACTGTCACCAGAGTAACTACTCATATAGGTCTATCAGACTCGCTCAAAGGTATTGAAATGTCCCAAGCTGATCTAAACCAAATCACATCAAATTTCCATTCGTTATTCCCTAATGCGAAAATCTACTTCTCGTCCATTACTCCTCCAGTCAGAGCCCATTACCGCAAATCCATTGATGTCAACAATTCTAAACTTAAGAGGCACTGTGTCAAACACAACTATAAATTCATTGATCACTCCTCGTACTTCCTTGCGAAATCAGGAGCCCCTAAAAAACTTCTTTACAGCGGTGATATTGCCTTATCTACTGAAGGAATCAGCAAGCTGGCAACAAACATCAGGTACCCAGAACGCACCTTCAAAGGAGTCGGCCACACACAAGGATCTCAAAATCCAACCAGTCATCTATCAACAGTGAATACCTGCTTCTCGGATAGTAATTATGACCTTGACTTTCCACCATTACTTACTACTTCTAACAACACCCTCTCAACATCATCTCATAAGCAGGAACATCAAATCACACCTGTTCTTATAAATCGCGAAGTACAGGGAACAGCTTGTGATGTCTCCCTACAGCAACAACCACCAATGTTTTCTGCACTTACTCAACAGGAACGATGTGATAGACTCTATCCTCAAAAGTGTACAAATGAAGCAACTCAACAAACTCAATCTTCATGTCCTGATACATCCTCACTCCAGCCATCAATGTCACAGACACAAGAAGCCTACCCCCCGTCACCGCATTTGTACCATCTTCCTATGTATCAACATCTGTACCCAACCTTTCCTAATTTCCCACTACAACAAAGACTCTTGGACTATTTACCTTCTGCCGGGAGATCATACTGGTCAGCATACTCCGATCCCACAACAAGAACACATGAATATCCCGCAACCACATTCTACCCTATGCATCATCCTGCACGTCCTAATCTACCAAATTTATACTTTCAACAGCCCTGTTATCAATGAAATTTTAGTGATCATCAATTTCACAAAATATGGCTCCCACAGTCACAACGGAATACCCAAATCGTCAGGGACTCAGGTTGGGACATTTGAATGTTTGTCATCTCTACAATGTGAGTAAATTGGCTGAAATTACTTCCATACTCTATAATAACAATGCATACTTTCATATTTTTGGTGTAACAGAAACTAGACTTAATGAACACATTTCTAACCAAGAACTGCAAACTGCAAATTATGAAATTTTCCGTCGGGATCCATCAATTAGGTTTGAAACTGGTGTGGCTGCCTATGTGCACACAAGCATCAATGCTATAAGACGCGTTGATCTTGAATGTCCTGAAGTTGAATGCATGTGGCTGGAAGTCCGACTCCCACACACTACCTCTATATTAATTGGCTTTATATACCGCAATCCGGATGCCAAAATGGAATGGCTAGATCAGTTCTCGGACATGATGGACAAAGTCTGGATAACTTCTTTGGAACTATTAATAATGGGAGACCTCAATATTGATGCCTTGAAGCGAAACGTTAATTGGGATAATTTGTATACCCTGTACAACCTGAACCAGTTGATATCGCTACCAACCCGTGTCACAGACAAGTCATCAACCTGCATAGATCATCTGTATGTTACAAACACTGCTCACGTCATTGAAGTCTGCGTTCCCGTATGTGGTCTAAGCGATCACTATCCCATATGTTGCACCTGGACCAAAAAGGGAGTTCGAATTCCTAAACTCTGTCACCAGGTTGTACAGGCACGAATATTCAAGAATTTTGATAGCTCCAAGTTCTTGTCTGATCTCTTAGCGACACCTTTTGATAATGTCTATGGAGTATCTGACCCGACTGAAGCCCTAGAAATATGGATGTCAGCATTCACTTCAGTTCTTAACAAACATGCTCCTGTGCGTATGAAACGTGTCAAGTCAAGAATTATGCCTCCATGGATAACAATGGAATACCTGAAAACTAGGCAACAGCGAGACTATTTCAAGAAGATTGGAGACCATGCAAGCTATCGAAAATATAGAAACTTAGCGCAGTACATTTTAAGGAAGTCTAAAAGACAGCACCTCAGATCCATTATTGACGACGGCCGGAGCTCATCTAAAATCTGGAGCGCTATTAACCTTCTCACAAATGTACTCCGGCATAACATCCGACTGCAAGCTACAAACATTAATGCTGATGAATTTTGCCAGTTCTTCTCGTCGATCGCACGAACATCCGGGATAAATCATCAGCAACTGAATTGTACTGCTCTTTCTGATTTCGTTCAAGCAAGGTTAAACGAAGCCCAACCTTCCTGAATTACCTTTACTGTCAGTCTCGGAGGTCTCTATTTTAATTAAATCATTACCTCAGAAGAAATCGTGCGGTGAAGATGGAATATCTTCGAGGATACTTCAGATTGCAGAGCCTGTTGTATGCAACTCACTCACTTACATTTACAATCTGTGCCTCACAAAGAAAGTGTTTCCTCAACGACTGAAAACAGGCTTAGTGGTACCAGTACCTAAAAAAGGTGATAGTAATGTCGTCACAAACTACCGGCCGATTTCCCTACTATCAGTCATAACTAAACCTCTTGAACGACACATGTATAAACATATTCTTTCTTCACTGAACAGCTACAATCTTATACATGAAAACCAATCTGGATTTCGACCCAAACACTCTTGTCAATCCTTGTTGACTAAGATTACCGAAATCTGGCATTCTAATATCAACTGCGAAAAAATAAATGGAGTGTTATTAATCGACCTTTACAAAGCATTTGACACAATTGACCACTCGTTGCTAATACAAAAGCTTGTGGTGTACAAATTTCATCCACAAGTGATCACATTAATAAAATCATTCCTTGAAAACAGAACACAACGAGTCTTATACAATAATGTGCTCTCTAAATCATACACCACTACAATGGGTGTCCCGCAGGGCTCGATACTAGGACCCTTACTCTTCAGCATCTTCATCAATGACCTGCCCTTGTCATTGCCACATGACGATTGTCTTATGTTTGCTGATGATACCACAGTAACAGTAGCTGGCACAGACATTAACACTGTTCAGTCTCTTTTACAGCATCACCTGGACATTGTACAAGATTGGTGCACTACTAATAGTATGTACATTAATAAAAACAAAACTCAATCTTTGATTATCTCAACCCGCCAAAAGATTCTGCACTGTCAACCAAATACGTTATCTTTATCTCTAGATGGAGAACGTATTAAGCAAGTTACGGACCACAGCCTGTTGGGTGTGGTCATCGACCAGTCTCTAAGCTGGAAGTCACATGTCTATTTCATCGCAAACAAGATCTCACAAAAATTGTTTCAACTCTCAAAAATCAAACATTTTTTATGTCCGCACTCTAGACTTATATTCTATTATGCACATATTCAAAGTCACCTTTCTTATTGCTCAAATATCTGGAGTCGCTGTGGCTTGTCATTTTTGAAACGCCTAGAATCCCTACACAAAAGGGCGCTACGACTTGTTTGCCTGAATGATAGCATTCCCAGTGCTCAGCTATTTTCACAGCTGAATGTTCTTCCTCTTAAAAAATTCTTCTTTTTCCAAGATCTCCTATGTTGTGCATCAAATTTTACACGGCAGAACGCCTTCATACTTGCAAAAGTTCTTTCGATATAAATACTGCTCATATTTTATACGTGGCGACCTACTTTTGGACCTTGCAAAACCTCGAACTGACCTCTTCCGAAGTTGTTTTAGTTATGCAGGTGGTTTAGCATGGAATTCTCTACCCAAGTCTGTCAAAACTGATAATTACAACCACATTAAAAAGACATCTGCATACACATGTCATGAAATTGAGTACACACATGTAACGACAATTCTGATTCAGTTATTTCAACGTTTCCACGAGCATTTAACTATCATTGTAATATTTTTATTTTAAATTGAATTTTTTATATTAAGTCTCTCTCTCTCTCTCTCTCTCTCTCTCTCTCTCTCTCTCTCTCTCTCTCTCTCTCTCTCTCTCTCTCTCTCTCTCTCTCTCTCTATGTGCGTGAATGACTATGAGTAAATGTACTTGTCTGAGCTAAGTTTCTGATTGTGATGATATTATTAATTGATCCTGTCTGAAGTTGTTAATATTTTAATTTTTAACACACTGAAAATTGTATTGCAGGGCAGAAATGTAAAAAGGCAATCATGCCTATTTCTTTACCCTGATGAAATAAAGATTTCGTTCGTTCGTTCGTTCGTTCGTTCTACTTATCTCTTGTTCTGGGTCTGGTCATCAGTTCCACACTGGTGACCTTCTGGCACTGTTTCAGTCCTACTCTCCGCCAGCAGTCAATGACAAAACTTCTTGGTTGTATTCCAAAGTTGATTAACCTGCATTTATTTTATGTCCCTTTTGGTTAACGTCAAAGTGTAATATAAAGAGACCGATAAAAGAAAAAGACAGAGAGATGTGAATAAAACAATATAAGGTACAGCCACAGAGGGAGAGAGAAAGAGAGAGAGAGAGAGATAGAGAGAGAGAGAAAAAGAGAGAGAGAAAGAAAGAGAGAAAGAGAGAGAGAAATAAAGAGAAAGAGAGAGAGAAAGAGAGAAAGAGAAAGAGAGAGAGAACGAACGAACGAACGAACTTTATTTTCAAAGGGTTGAGAATTGGGCACGCAGGCTCGTCTGACATTCTGCCCTTCCTTTCTCCCGTCTTTTATACTGATTTCATTTATTCTCACATACAATTTACCCATCAATTCAAGGAATTCAACGTTGTACAGGTAAAATAATAGCATACTCACATTCACAGTATCTAATTATAAACATGAAATAAAATATGTTGAAAAGTACAAACTAAGTATTACCATGAAACAAAATATGTTGAAAAGCACTAACATCATCATTAAACCTACACTCGATATTATACCATTTGTTCGGAAAAATAATCATATTAGGGGGGCAGATAATAGAGAAAGAGAGAGAGCGAGAGAGAAAGAGAGAGAGAAAGAGAAAGAGAGAGAGAGAGAGAGAGAGAGAGAGAGAGAGAGAGAGAGAGAGAGAGAGAGAGAGAGAGAGAGAGAGAGAGAGAGACAGTAAGAGAGAGTTAAACACACGATATCTGAATATCAATTGTAATCAGGTGCAGTTAATGATTCACGGACAATTAGTAGACAAGCAAGACTATCCCTGGAGGCCACAGCCACGTCGGTTTACACAAGAACGTTAAGAACAGCATGGCCATCTGACAGAGTAATGAGGATGTCCTGAAACAAACCACAGTAACAACGAAAGTTTATTGCTCTTATTAGAAATAAGTAACTCATTTTCTGTGGGTGGGCATGTTGTGAGAAGAGACCAGCGGCAATATAAGAGATAAGAGGAAAGAGTGAAGGAAAAGAAAATTAGGACGACACAGACAGAAGGCACTGGAGATTTTCCAGGTGACACGGTACCTGAAGATAAAGCAGCGGGTTAACAACTGGCATGGCAGGAGAAAGTCTTTTGTTGTTTAACATACATAGGCGCGTGCAGACATTTTTACAACATACAACATTCATATCATCACTCTTCAGTGTACAAAGAAGAACAAGGTATCAGCTCCCCAAGGAGTATAAGCCATCAACAAACGTATACCAAGTCTTCCTGTCACGTGCCATCAGCTTCTTTATCATTTTCAATTCTGTCTCCAGTTCTTGTTACCATATGTTTGTCAGTCTATATCAGCTTGTCTTAGCCTGATGATCCAAGAACAAAGACTGCCTTGTAATGCTATCAACATGTTTCCTCAATGTGTGTCCTTGTCCATGTCCAGCGTCGACTTATGATCCCACTGTTCCACTCGCACTTGTCTGATTCTTGTCATTAGTTATCGTCATACCCCTTTAGTGATCATGTCATACCACTTCAGTGATCATGTCATACCACTTTAGTGATCATGTCATACCACTTCAGTGATCATGTCATACCACTTTAGTGATCATGTCATACCACTTCAGTGATCATGTCATACCACTTCAGTTTTAGTAATCATGTCATACCACTTTAGCGATCATGTCATACCACTTCACTACTTTTATTCTAATCAAGCACCGATTTATGAAAGTCTGTAGCTTTTTGGCTGTTTTATTTTTAGTTCTTCGTATTTCAGAGCCATGCAATAGAACTGACGACAGAGCCATGCAATAGGACTGACTTGACAGATCCATGCAATAGGACTGACGACAGAGCCATGCAATAGGACTGACTTGACAGAGCCATGCAATAGGACTGACTTGACAGAGCCATGCAATAGGACTGGCTTGACAGAGCCATGCAATAGGACTGACTTGACAGAGTCATGCAATAGGACTGACTTGACAGAGCCATGCAATAGGACTGACTTGACATTTGAGTTGAAGATTCCGATTTTTGTGTTCTGCTTGATTTCTCTTGATACAAGCATCATAAGTATAATCCATTAGAGATTTCAAAGAATATTTGTATCTATTAATTTAAAAAATATATTGTCTCTTGACAATCTGTTCTTTCTTATCAGTGTATTCTGTTTCTATCTGTGTCTTTCTTTCTCTGTTTCCTTCTTTCTTTCTGTTTCTGTCTTGTTTATTTTAAGCCTGTTTATCTACCACTGACGTCCAGGTAGTATCCCTTCATTGACTTCTATGAACAAAGCCCGGGTCTAGCTCCCTGGGTTCTCTGAAGACAGAAAGGTTCTACTACACCCTCAGGCATGTCGTACAAGTCGACTAATATGAGGTTGTGCATGGTGCTGGTAACCTTATTATCATCAATCAATCAAACTGCATAATTCTAGCCGTTTGTACGTTGTTCACATCTAAGGTATGCAACTGTGTTTGAAAGTTAGATATTAATTGTATTGTTTCCCTTATATGTACTCTCCTGAAAATAGTAACACAACGAAGAAAAGTCGGTGAAGTGTGCAACACAAAGTGAGTGACAGTGATATATGAATAAAATGTAAGTTTTTGATTGTAGAACCCAGTTTCATTCCGGAAACGGACTTAACTCACCCATTTTGTTAAAAATAACCTTAAAATGTAAGTTTTTGATTGTTTCTTCAAGACAAAATTTTAATTTAAAGTATTGCAGACTTATTGTTGGAGCTATTCGCTGGAAATTCTTCTTCTTTCGTTGGCTTGATATATATTGTCTATATCTGCAATGTTGTTTCTTGTATAAACTTCACTGTCTTTTGTAGTTCATACAGAGGTCTGTATAGTTTTGCTTCCAGTGTTGTTTCTCTGGGCCAGTGGGTTTGCAACAATGTATCATATTCGGGAGCAATCTTGAAGTACGTGCTCTGCAGTCTGGGGTGCCTGTCCACATGTACACATGGGTGAATTGCCAATCTTGAATTTTGTATACATGTGGCTGCGGAGGCGGTTGTGTCCTGTTCTGAGGCGCAGAATGACAATTTGTTCTGATCTGTTCATAGCTTGGTAGTCATCCTGTGTTGGTGGCCTTCTGATTGATTTGATCATCTTTTTCTTCTGATGGTACGTAACTGGTACATCCGGTTGCTCGTCTGCAGCACCTTCTTTAGCCAGTCGGTCCGCTCTCTCGTTTCCTGGTATTCCAGAATGAGACGGTATCCACTGCATGGCGACCCTGCGCTGGCTGCATAGTTCAGAAAGTAGGGCTTGTATACCTGGCAATTTTCTGGACTGAAGTGCCTGGAGTGCTGATCTTGCATCTGTCTGGAATACTACAGGCTGTGGACCAAGATTGGTGTTCAACAGTTTCTCAGTTGCCACCTTGATTGCCTGGATTTCTGCATCATAGTTGTTACATAATTTCCCCTTGGTACTCTGACCGTATCCCTAGTGTTGTTTGGGTATTCTATGTACACTCTTGCTCCTCCATTCTTTACTGCATTCTGTGCTGACCCATCCGTGTATACTCGGACCCAGAGGTCCTTTGGGTATTCACCATCCAGGAAACTGAGAGTGACTGTCCTACGTTGCACGCTGTTCTGTTCATCCATGTCGAATATTCCTTTCTCACTGGAAATGAAACGGTTTATTGGAGCATAGATACCACGATTTCCGATGATCCCAACGACGCAGTTGATTTCTTAACCGAGTTCCTTAACGAGCAGTGCCAATCAGGAATGCCACCGCATTTGCTGCATGTATCATGCTATTGCGAAACCTGAACGCAACACCCCCCCCAAAAAAAAAAAAAAACGGACTATTGAATGGCACGCGTTTGGTCATAAAAGTCTTGCATCGGAATTGCATTGATGCATTTTTTTTATAATGTAAAACTTTTGCCTCGTTTTGGCGAAGCGCGTCCCGTTCAACCTAGTCGGTTATATTAGGGCGCATGTCCAAATATAAAAGACCATTAGGTCCGGGGATTATATATTCCGTTGATGCAGAAATGATCACTGGCAGTAATAAGGGAGAACCGAGTCTTAATTCCTCGCATTGACTTAGAACCGAGCGAGCGCAGTTTGCCATTTAAGATGCGACGTCGTCAAAATTCCCAGTGATATTAGCATTTGCAATGACGATCAATAAGGCGCAAGGACAATCTTTTGATCACGTATGAGTTTTCCTCTCTGAACCTGTTTTCGGACACGGCCAGCTCTATGTCGCCCTCACCCGAGGAACAAATCATGAAAACTTGAAAGTTTTTTGTTAAAAACACTTTTTATCAGGGAACATTCTTTGAAACAAATCCACGCACTTTCACAAAAAAATATTGTCATCAAATTACTTTTATACTGAATTAAAAAATATTTTAAAAATATATGACAGTTTTTGATTTACTTCCGTCATTACTGACGGGTTATTGCTAGTATTGACTGACTACTATGAACTTTTGCTAAAGAAAGTGACTGCTTGCTACAGCCTTCCTTCAAGGGGACCTATCGCAGTGGTGGCGACTTGGTCTGTAGGGTAACATGATGATACACATGCTGTCCCGTTTAGTTCTCCGGCGGGTTGCTGCTGAGACGAAGCAAAAATAGGCACCACTGCTCCAAACAGACGTGTCATAAGAGGCTGCTAAAGTGAGGTTGTGTATGGGGTGCCAACCTCACTATACCCAAAAAAATGCAACAGAATCCGCCACTGTAAGATCACATCTGTGTGCCTTGCTGCATGCTTCATACATGCGGGTTGGGGGGAGGGGGGGGGGGGGGAGGAGAGAGAAAGAGAGAAGAGGGGGAGGAAAGAGAAAGGGGGGTAAGATAGTGAAGGGGCTGTTGCAGAGGCGACTCTATTTTCCATGACAAGGCAGTTTTCTAATAACAAATTAAACAAAATTTTCATGACACGCAGCACATAAGACAGTCTTTTCCCCTGTAATATGCTACACAAAACAGTTCCACCGTGATATACAACATATGACCCCCCCCCCCCCTCCTCCCCCCTAGGCACGCAATAAACAAGATAATTTCTTCTATGACAAGAAACGCTCACAATAGCTTTCTCATGACATAAGACCAACAAAATTTTCATGCCATACAACACTCAATGCTAATTCACATCTATATAAACAAATAAAAAAGTGTCACACCCCTCTTGTACATTTAATGCGAGAGACAACATTCCTTTAACGAAACAATCGCCCGTCTACAATTAGAATTACAATAGACGACATTTGAAAAGCGCCGCGTCGTGACAAATTGGTGCGTAGACAATAGATTATTACTTTACACAAGAAGAGCAGTTATTACCGTACTTATCCTAAAGGACAACGCCGAGTTTCGCGTCTGCTAGTAACAGAAATCTTGTGAATTCCATATCTTGCCCTACTATAAAAATAATACTGGAAAAATAAAGAGATGAGCCGAAAGTACTCACTCTGAAATATACAACAGTGCATAGTGATTTGACCTTTGAAGCGATACTGTGGAATGTGCATTTGAAGCTTAACTGCTGGTTACGATGTCAGACAGGTAATGGTTAAATGTATGTACGGTGTTTTGATTCCATAGACAATGTTAAATAGGTCACGCTTAACTGCGTCTAAATATAGGTAAGATTAATACTGTCACGCTTTTAAGGTCTCCTTCGTCTGCCGTAACTTCCATTTTCATTTCGCTGGATAGGCTTACCGGGAATCGAACTAAGGATTACCCAAACGGCGCCAAAATAAAAGGGCTTCATTGGTCCAGGTCATTCTCACGACACTTACACAACTACGGCATACAGGACCCGTGAACGACCCAGACATTAAAGACTCAGTCACTGATATAACTTTTCTATCATCAAGTATAAACCAAATAAAGGCCGAAATGAGTGTGTCTAGTGATGTGTAAAAGAAGATAAACAAGACCAGATAGACGGGTGATACAAGCCTTAGTAGCAACAAGTGAAAATGAGCTGCAGGAAATGGTTGATACAATAGTGATAGAAAATGAAAATAAACGCCTCAGCCTTAACTCTTTGACTCCGGAACAACGCTCAGAGCGTTGGTCATATTTGACACCCGTGCCAAAACAACTCTCTCAGAGTTGTTTTTAGTCTATCAAGAATTAAAATTACGGCACAGGGTGGAAAATAATTGTGGAGTCAAAGAGTTAATAGCAAAGAAGTATTGGTCGCCTGAAAGAAAAGGGCTTCCCCAGAAAGCACTATCAAAGTAAAGGGAACCGTTTTAAAACAAGTCGATAAATTCAAAAACCTGGGAATATTAATAACAACGGATGGAAGATGCATCTCAGAAGTGAAGAGCAGAATAGCTCAGGCTAAAGCAGCATTCTATAAAATGAAAAGTATTTTATGCAACAATTCTTTGTAAACAAGTAGGGAAGGCACTAGAGGCCACAGAGATGTGGTTTTACAGAAGAATGTTAAAAATAACATGTACAGCCAAAAAGAGTAATGTGGATGTCCTGAAAGAGGCTAATACACAAAGAAAACTTATTTCACAAGTTAGAAAGAATCAATCCACTTTTTTTTTTTTTTGGGCATGTTATGAGAAGAGGAAAGCTGGAATATATAGTAACAACATGTAAGATTGAAGGAAACAGAGACAGGGGAAGACAAAGAGAGCAAATATTGGATAGTTTGACATCGTGGCACGGCAAGAAGTCAACGGCAGAATTGATAAACTGTAGGAAGTTGTGGAGAGACATGATCTCCTACGCCACTAGGCATGGTACTTAAAGAAGAAGTAGGCAGACTGGTAGGTTAAAGTCTACGCCACTAGGCATGGTACTTAAAGAAGAAGTAGGCAGACTGGTAGGTTAAAGTCACGAATAGGTGAACTCGTAAATAAATTTGTTTGTTTTAAAATAGCGACTCGACTCAAATTGCGACTTCTCTATATCAGTATTGTCAACTCGAACATAAGCCCGATTTAAGTCAACGCAGCGACTCTACCCGAGTATTTTCATTTGCGAGTTTAGATTTGTTACAAAAGAATTGACAAGGATACTGGTAGGAATTCTATAGCACTTATAAGGCGGCCACACAAAAAATACACACACACACAAAGATAATTAAAGAAGAAACAAATAAGACGTCAGGATAAGAAGGAATCATATTGGAAACAGTTACAGATGTTCATATGCCGCTGCTATTCATTGATCATCCATAAGATATGAATGGCGACACACAAAAACATATACAGCGTCATTCATTCATCATTTGTTTGGCCTTCCTCCCCATGGAAACACATTAACAGCTGATCTCACGTGCAAGATCCTCGTGCACCAAAGCACCCATGTGCTCTTGCAATGATAGTTTCTGCAGCAATGTGTGTTACATGACGAGGTTGCTAACCTCTAACCTCTAACCTCACGTTTGTTGTAAAGTGTTTGGAGTGGATATATCATTAAATCACCTCCTATTCTCGCTGCCATGAGTCACCACGATATCCCCACCACTTTCCGTAAGAAGCTTGCGTCAAAACACATGCTTCTGCAGCTGTGGTTTGTGTAGTAATGCGTTTTCCACAAGGTTTCCAGCCGCATGTACGATATCACATTAGCTTGAGGGAACAGCATAGTCTGTCTATGTAGTGCCGTACATTCATAGGATGATATTTTGGCAGACGTCCATAAAGATTTTATAATTATTTTTTAAATTAAGGTGTTTACTACTTTTCTTTGTAGCACGCCTCTTTCAACCATCAACCATTACATGGAGCTGTTGGTTATATCAGGACAGTCCTTAAAGACTGTCAGGTTCACATGGATATGCTGTGACATTCATGCGCTCCACGATATTTTGGTTACACAAAACAGTCGTAACATACGTGCACACAGTGGCATAACAAGGAAACTTGTCGCCTGGGGCAAGTGGCTTATGAGGCCACGGTTGGGCAACATCAACATTTTTTCTGTTATCACACAATAATGACACATGTCAGATCTTTAACAATTCTTGTATCACTCATTAGCATTCAGCTGCCCACGGAGCACAGGAACTCAACTAATTCATGGTCTGCTTTCCTGTCCTTTGCCATCCATTCACATTTTTACCACGTTTTCTTTGTCCCGTT
This sequence comes from Oreohelix idahoensis, assembly GCA_024509875.1. Lineage (NCBI taxonomy): Eukaryota > Metazoa > Mollusca > Gastropoda > Stylommatophora > Oreohelicidae > Oreohelix > Oreohelix idahoensis. Next base: position 191,749 of record JAMPIV010000265.1, on the reverse strand, counting down.
CATGGCTGTCTCCAGTTGCCTTCTACGTTTACTTTTTATTTTGTTGGTATCATCTTAAATCTGGAGATTACAGAACAAGGACTGCCTTCTAATGCTATTAACAGATGTTCTCAGTGTGTCTGTGTGTGTATGTGTGTGTGTGTCCTATCTAACGGTGGCGTTCTCACATCTAGATCTGAACGCTTAATCGCGGACCAACTGTTTCATAACTGACAATTATCAGTTTCGATAATCTCTTATATATATATATAATGACAGAACACTAGTGTATATATAGCAGGATACAGCAGAGGCGTCACTAGGGGGGTGCGGACCGCACCCGGGCGACACCATCAAATGGGGTGATCAGCTGAGGGGGTGACACCAAAATGACTGTCTAAAAAATGTTTGTGCAGTGTGTCAACAGAAATTTATTATTTTTTAATAAAAATATCCCTGTAGTTAGCTATAACCACAAAAACATTTTTCGTAAGCCCAGCAAACATGTACTGTGTCAATATACCTACAAGGATTATAAAACTCTTTGCTAGTTTACTTTTTGAACCTTCTAATGCGCATTATGATTTAGTCGAGATGTTCACTAAGTGCTGAAATGCTTGTGTATTTGTTCCTGTTTATTTTAGTTTTTGGTATTACATTATTTCATTTATGAGTATATTTCCATATGTATTTATGGAGTAACAGTAGTACAAAAAACATTACTAAGGATTCTGTATGGTCTGGTACGGGAGGAGGTCCATGGGGGTGACACCATGAGTTACCGCACCGGGTGACACTAACCCTAGTGACGCCTCTGGGATACAGAATATCAACTATAATAAAAGATACCTTTCTAAATTCTATCTTACTTCTACAACAGGGGTCTTTCTTCTTCTTTCTTCTTCTTCCTCGTTCGCCTTGAAAAGGACGGTGGTTGCGTTGTATCTGTTTAAGCCTAAGCTGTGATATCTGCACCTTTCGGTCGACACATCCGACTTCAGCACGGCATTTTTTAGGGACCGGGTTTGCCTTCCCATTGCGATCCGCACTCGCTCAGCCAGACTGCACTGCTGCAGACTGTTTCCAGGACCACCACGTGGAGGTGGAGTGCGGTCTTGACCAGCTCTGGTTCGCTGGTCCTGATGCAAGCAGTACAGCTATGGGTCGCTGACTGCATTCACTATTGCTGCATCTTGGGGTCCCAAAACAGGGGTCCAAGCTTTGGTAACTCACTAACAATTGGCTAACGAAAATCATTTCAACCAAAAATAGTTATCTGTTTGATTTTAGTCAAAGAATGACTGACTACACATGCGGCCACGTCAGGCAAGATTTTATTTTCCAAACAATAACAAAGTATCTCTACACTTTCATAACGGTATGCAACAGTGTGATAAGAAGCGATATACTGCGTTACAACATGAGCAATCTGATCATCAGAAGTTGTCCCTCCACATCACTAGTTGTGTATGGGGTTGGCAACGTCACGTATAGCAAATATCCTCATAAACCAGCGAGCACGTGACTGCCTGGTGCAAACTTCCACAAGGGGACCAGCTACAGTGGTGGCCCCGTGCTCTTAAGGGGCGCAAAGGAAAGTGACGATGATATGATTGGTTCATTCTCACATACACATACATATACACATACATATACACATACATATACACATACATATACACATACACATACATATACACATACATATACACATACATATACACATACACACTATAAAGCATTCGCGCACAAATTATTGTTTATTGTTCAACAGAATCGACATCCCTATACTCCGGGCAAACCAACAAGTGCTCAGTCTCCCTCAGAATATGTCAAAGAGTGTGAATACTAACTGTTTATGTAGCTCGCTGGCTGTATACATGACGAATGCATCATCGCATACGTCCATCTCTGCTAGCATAACGTTTGATGCCAAATTCCAACAGCCTTGACCTTTGATACATTCATCTATTGCAGTGTCATTCTCTAACAGGCAATCATCAACTGTTTCCAGTATCTCTCCCTTATCCATATCCAGTGTCCCCAATGTGGGTGCTCTTGATGCTAGTCTGTCAGCTCTCTCATTACAACGAACCCCTGCATGATCCGCACCAGCTCCTGCAGACTCGAAGCTTCTATGAATGTTTTCCATTCATGCCGCAGCAAAATATGCAAAGTATAAACAGACCGTTTAACAGCGATAGTGTTCAGCGATTCATATCCTGGCACTATTTTTCTTAATTTACTTTCGTGTCTCTATTGTTCTAGTCTGTCTTGTAACCGACGAAGACCTTGTAGTCGCAATGTAGGCCGCTACTTTGTCCTTATCCATAGTAAGATTTTATCTATTGGAGCTGACCTGTTGCCCGTAGAAAATATCTTCCTACAACAACTACAACTCTCTCACAGTCCTCATAAAGACAAAGAGGATACCCTGACAATAACTGCTGTATTGATATGATGTTCCGTTGAACAAAATGTTGGATAACTGCGTCAGTGGCGTCTCATTAACACCAACGGCTACGGAATGAAAGTCGTGTGGTTTTGGAACAGCCTGGTCAGTGAACAATGCTACAGCCAGCGGCTATACAGCAGGAGTTTTTGTTAAAACTAATTTTATTTAAAGACCAAGCTCGCACTGCAAATTTGTCGCGTTTCAAATCTTTGACGTTGAAAATCTTCTTTCCGCTCATCGTAGAGAAGTGAAACTTTGTAAGTAAGGGAAATAATGCTTGCGAGTATACGCTGTGTACATCGGCGTCGGATGGTGAGCGATGATGTGCCGATTAAATCAATGTGCTTCTTCATACAACTAGGTTATTGAGTCGTTTGTTTTAAACACAGCTCTAGTCTTTCTAATGAGCTTTACATGAGGTATTTAAACGTATCAAAGTATATTTTTATTCAAAAAACAATGTTGCTGGGTCGAACTGACAACCGTTCCGAACAACTAATATTCATGTTGCTAAAATTATAAAACAAGTTAAGGAAACAAAAAAATCAAGTTTCAGGGATCCACTATCGTTATTGTAAAAAAAAAAAAAATTAAAAAAAAAAACATTACCCAACCAAAAAAAAAAAAAATAGAATAAATAAATTACCAAAAAAAAAAAAAAAATTTCCTTACATTCTATTGCATAGAACAAAAGTGTATAGTCAGTTATCACTAATCAGCAATTCGTCACACCGTTATCTATCTATTTTTTAAAAATGTCAAATATATGACGAATAACTGATTAACTCTTACAGGGAGCGTGGTTTCCCTTGTCTGACGTATGAAATTTGCAGTTCCTTTGAGTTTTCATAAAGCGTTAAAGTTAAAGAATCGGTTCCTGCCAATTTTTAAGAAAAGGTATGGCAGTGTTGCACACAGTCGTAAAGGAATTAGAATAAGCATTAATAAAATCTGAAATTGGGGGGGGGGGGAAAGAAACGCAAAGTTCAAATATACGGCCTCTGGTACTTTTTTTAAATAAAAACTGGCAATCCACTATTATTCTATGTAACAGACTGTACAGACAATTTATTTTCTGTATTTAGTATCTTCTGTAACAATAACATAAGTCGACCCCTCGAACATGTTTTTTCTTACTGGTTACTCCACTTGAACCAATTTGTTTCTAGTACATGGGACCCCAAGATGCAGCAATAGTGAATACAGTCAGCGACCCATAGCTGTACTGCTTGCATCAGGACCAGCGAACCAGAGCCGGTCAAGACCGCACTCCACCTCCACGTGGTGGTCCTGGAAACAGTCTGCAGCAGTGCAGTCTGGCTGAGCGAGTGCGGATCGCAATGGGAAGGCAAACCCGGTCCCTAAAAAATGCCGTGCTGAAGTCGGATGTGTCGACCGAAAGGTGCAGATATCACAGCTTAGGCGTAAACAGACACAACGCAACCACCGTCCTTTTCAGGGCGAACGAGGAAGAAGAAGAAGTTTCTAGTACATGATGGCGGAGTAGGACGGACACCGGGGTAATTCTGTTAAATTTTCACGGCTGCTGGGACTATCTTAGAGACGTCACTTTCACAAATCGTTTCCTCTCAAACCTGATTATGTCAAGGCGTGCACATTAACCACGTAACAACAGGCCAGGAAGAAGTAGCGGGTACCATTTTGCACACAAACTAATGATCATAACATACGTAACCCGAGTGCCAGGGAATCGAAACATTTCACTGTGCGATTATTTCCAAATAAAAAAACTCCGGCTGCATAAGCGGGAATCGCAGATTCAAATGTGTCAAACTAGTGTGACGCAAGGAACGACAGCTGTAATCGAAACAGACATATGAACTTAAAAAATCTCTCTAACTATTCGGAATTTGTGTATTCCAACATTCATATTTACCTCGTGTTTGGCAGGAATCAGTCTTAAAGTGTGCACTACCAATTTGTACAAATTGCACATAATTTGGATACAAACCTGCGCCAAACGAGCTCATTACAGGGCGCTTGAACAAGACAGACGTCATTTCTAGAAAGATGTCAAAAATACTAATGTCAACCAACTCTGATAATCAAGAGCAACAAACATCAAAAACAGCAGAAGGGGATGAACTCTGCGCAGGCGCGGTATCTGATTTCTTCCAAACGTGGAGATAATCAGATGTCTGTTTCAAGTGTTTATGACATCATATTTGGCGGTCTGTCAATGGCACAAACCCAATTACTGCCCAACTTCCCATGGTGCCCACGTCGCTTCAAGTGCCCAAAAAAACATTTTCCCCATCAAATTCTGCCATGCAATTACGGGCACACACAAAACTGCAGACGCAGCATACACAATTTATATCAACTGATGTTTTAAGTGAGGACTAATTTCCTGGACATCTCTTTCAGTAATAATATTAAACGTCTTCTACACAAGAATGTTATTGGCAAAACTGTAACTGCACCCTCAAGCATGTCGTACGAGGAGACTAATATGAGGCTGCGGATAGGACTGGGAACCTCATTATGTAAAATAGACTGCCACATAAACCAACACTACAACAACATGTGAATGATTGGTGCAGGCTTCTTGTAAGTAGATCATCACCTGCAGTGGTAGCTCTCTGCTCAATGGGGAGTGCAAAGGAAAGCGATGATCATGTAACTGCACATTTTCCCATCCTATACTTCCATTCATCCCACCCTGTGACGAATGTAGTTGACTTGTGTTCTACTATTATCTCGCCTGCGACCCTCACTATTGGCGAAGGGCGTTATCCCTTCACAGACGTCTGATACAAGAAGCACTTCAGATCTGTGAGCGTCATGTGGAACAGTGGCTGTAGCAACCACTTCTCGAGGCTATGAAAGTTACGGGCTTCGAAATTAGTCAGCGCCACACTCCACTCTATAATATATAATCCTCATCATTATCTTACAGAAAACTTATAATTCTCATTTCCATCCTACCAGATACACTATAATCCTTATCTTCATCCTATCTGATGGCATATAATCCTCATCTGTGCTATTCTTGATAACCTATAATCCTCATCTGTGGTATACCTGATAACCTATAATCCTCATCTTCACTATCTGATAACCTATAATCTTCATACTAATCCTCATAAGATAAGCTACGATCCTCATCACAGTCTTTTTTTCTAGCTCTCTGTGGAGCACACGAATGCATGTGTTGCCCACCACCAATATTAATTCGGATTGTATTACTCAGCGCCACAAATGAGTCACATCACTTGTTTTGGCCTTTTCCTTAATCGGTCCTCTATTATCTACATGTTTGTTGTTTTTTTTTTTTTTTAGACGAGGAATAGTTTAAAATGTCGAAAGTAAGAGACAAAGAGACTAGATGCAGAAGTGAGAATTCGAAAATTACGACAAAGATGTCCACTTGTTTCTGGACAAGACTTACCTTGGCATCCTGGGAAATGGCAGTGGCGGAAACTGCGCATACTGGTATGCGTGAAGTATACTCCACATGGCAGACATGACGACAGCAGACGACTGATCAGAATACTATACACAGGTCTCTACTGGTTCACTCCAGCTTCGTATGGAAAAACACTACACAAATGTAGAATTAAAACATTCCATAGCGGGGGATAATGAAAGCCTTAGAAATATTACGGTGCTGACGGACTTTGAATGTAGCCAAACGTCCACGGCGGAATATCATGGTTATTCTTGTTTAAGAGACACCTACTAGTTCAAACAAATAAGTACATGCCAGCAAATCTACAGTGACATAATAGTCGTACAGGTAGATACAGTGTTAGTCAGAACATTCACCAACTGGTTTGATTATTGTAATGTATTTTATCAGATCAATTCCCTTAAACGCAAGTTATTTTTTCCTGTGTGAAGTTTGTCTGAAAATAGCCACACGTAAGAAGTAACTTCACACAAACATAAGCAAGTTATGTATCACTATGGCTAACTCATAATCTACAAAACAGAATTCATTTATCACATTTCCGACATGTAAGAATTCACCTAACTAATAATTTGTCTGTAAGACGTCAGCTAATCTGTAACGAACATGTATAACTTCAACGACATCATAATTTATGCGTAAAACGTCAGCTAACACATGATATAACAGTAGGACTTCCTGAGCTCATAATCAGAATACAAGACATCGTCCAAAAACTGAGAGCAACTCGAGCTCAGCTGACAATGGACTGGGAATGTGACTTCTTTTATTGTTAGTTGTTTAATGTCATCTTTCTATCTACTTTCCTTTCTTACTTTCTTTTCTACGAGTGCCTACAATTAACCTTTTCCTTTTATTTCCTTACGACTTACAGGTCTGGGGTTCCATCCTTTATTTACTTATGTGGTTAAAACGGTGGTAGGAGAATCCCTAAAAATGTTCACCTTGGCGAGAGACTTGAAGAAAAAAAAAAAGCTGTTTCTCTTGTATACGGAAAAGCTGATATTCATTCATTTCCCATATCTATGGCCCATGGATCCGCAACTAGTGAGAATAATTCACAATATCGCATATGCAAACGATAATTAGCGAGGGCCACAAGAACAGACAACTGTGAGAACTCGTGTCAACGACAGTCCTATAGCAGATACTGCCGTAGGGGAGTGAAGTGTTACAGACTTGACCCAGCTTCGAGAGGTGGGATGTGACCAGGTCCCTTTCTCGCTGGCTTTGCCTTCCCTAACTTAAGAAGAGTCATTTACATGACACCTCCAGGCTTCAAACCCTTTACCTTTACCGCGAGAGGCAAGCGCTCTAACCATTCTGCCAATCGGGTTCTCTGAGAACTAGTACGCCAAAAAAAAAAGCAAAAAAAAAATTCCACCATAGATTTAAAAAAAAAATTCTATATTTAGATTATACCAGTTGTACGTATTTAACAGCAGTAAAGAGATCTTAATAAACATGTGTCATCATATCTCTTGTCCTTCCCCATGGGACAATTGCCACTACTGCAGTAGGCCTCCTTGTAGGAAGTCTGCAACAAAGCATCCATGTCCTCTTGCAACAATGGTTGCTGCAGCAATGTTTTACATTATGAGGTTGCCAGCCTCGTGCACACACGCGCCTGAGGAAGCGGTTGTCCCATTCTTTCTCTGTCCTCAGATAAAGAGAATCCTTGGAATATGATAACTGGATCACGTCACAAATAACAGTGCCCGGAACATTAAACACGGGCAGTCAGGCCATGCACAACTTACTAACAATAAAGAAAACAGGCGAACGTCAAAAGTACAGTTGTGTGTTACGGTCAAACGGGTTGTCCATGAATGTACTTAAGGTACAGTTATGTGTTACGGTCAAACGGGTTGTCCATGAATGTACTTAAGGTACAGTTGTGTGTCACGGTCAAACGGGTTGTCCATAAATGTAAATTAATATGAAACAAATGTCCACATTTATTACCTTAAAATAACATACCCAATAGTCCCCAAAACATGTTTGAATTGCTTTTATGCTACTTTATTATTATAAATACCGGCTTTAATTTTGCGTAAAGCTAGACTAGAAATGTTAGAGTAAATTTTAGAACAAGAACAAACATTTTATCACAATTAGAACAGAAAATATAATAGTCTGAAATAGTGTAAAATTTACGTTTTTTTTTACATTTTGTTATGGTTTGTTTCTAATTCAATTTACACTAAAACGGTCACAATCAACATGCATAACAAATTACAGAAATCAAAAGTAGAAAACCTGCAGAAAATGGATATCAAAGTTTTGTTTTGGTTTCATGCGTCAAACATTAATTACACTGGCTAACAAAAAAAAAATGTTTTTTTCTTTCTCTAACATTTCTATGATTTTCTGGTCAATTTTAATGCGCTGTTTTTAAATCTGCAAACCGTTTTTCTCTATCAGGTCGGGATCTCTAGAAATACGCAATTGAAGTTTTTTAACAACGCATACAGTATTACAACATCATTTGTACAAGAAGTATAACAGTTATGTAGACTTGAATTTCTTTGCAGTCGACTTTCGTCGGTGAATGGCATGTGGTACATCGCGATGAAGCATCCAACAATAATCGGCAAGCATGGTCACACTCCACCGTCCTTGATAACGTGACTCCATTACGGCGATATCTTGATGGAATCGTTCTCCATGTTCATCGCTGATTTCGCCAAGGTTGTCAGGGAAAAAGTCAAGATGCGAATCGAGCAAATGGATTTTGAGGGACATGTTACAGCCCATAATTCTGTATGCATCTATACACTGCTTAACAATATGCACATAGTCGACAGATTTGTGATTTCCCAGAAAGTTATCGACGATCGATTTGAATGCCATCCATGCGCGAAGTTCACTACCATGTAACAAGTTCTCGAATTGTTTGTCTGCAATAACTTTCCTAATCTGAAGTCCTACAAAGATACCTTCCTTTATCTTTGCATCGCTAATCTGCGGAATCTTTTCTCGAAGATAAGTGAAAGCTTTGCTCATTTTATCTAACGCTTTTACGAAATTCTTCATGAGCCCCAACTTTATATGTAACGGTGGTAAAATGATGCTGTCTTTGTTAACTAATGGCTCGTGTATTACATTTTTATGCCCGAGCTGCATACGATCCCTGATAGGTCACACCTTTCTTGCATAATGTTCCTGTCTGTTGCGGCTGTCCCATTCATATAGGAAGCAACAAAATTTAGTATACCCAGTCTGCATGCCCGTGAGAATTGCAATGACCTTTAGGTCTCCACAAATCCGCCATTGGTAGTTATTGTACTTTATTTTTGCCAAAAGTATAGCCATATTGTCATAAGTTTCTTTCATATGAACAGAGTAGGCGACTGGAATTGATGAAAATAAATTTCCATTATGCAATAACATGGCTTTTAGACTAGTCTTGGAAGAGTCAATGAAAAGTCGCCATTCGTTGACTATGTGCTCATGACCGAGGTGCACCATTAGACCTTTTACATCTTTGCAATAGCAAATGTCATCATCCATCTCAAAGTATTGAACAAGTTCTCTGTGTCTATGACGAAATTTAGATATCGGAGTATTGGGCGCTAAAAGATTCCATTCTTTGAGTCGCGAACCGAGTAATTCCGCTTGTCCTTTGGTGAGAGCGAGATCACGTATTAGATCTGAAAGTTCTGAATGGTTAATTAAGTGAACACCATCATTCACCGGTATATAATCCGAGTCAGAATTAGTTTCTAAAGCAGGTAAACTATCACTTTCTGATGGTTCATTCACGTCCAACGGATATTGTTCTGGTGGAACTGGGATCGGACACGTGATTGGATCATGAGGCACTGGTTTCGAAACCGATTCAATACTTGGATAAACCACAGACTTTCTAGTTTTAAAAGTTAAACCATAGATATTTGTCAAGCAGAAGTAACAATCAGTAGCGTGATTTGTCTGTTCACGCCATATTATTGGCACTCCAAAAGGCATCGACTTATGCTTCGGCGATTTTCGTAACCAACCTGCCAATGTATTTGCACAAGTCGAACAAACTGCATTTGGCTTCCAAGATTTATTTGCATCATCATCTTTCTAATCGAAATAAAGTTCATATGCTTTCTTTAGCAATGGTGTAAAGTTTTTCTGGTGAACACGATCGGTAAAATATCAGCACACGTAACAGAACAGATCAGCCGAATTTCTTCAACTTCTAGAAGCCATATTTCACTCAGAATTATTTCAAAATACAGTAACTATTTGAAATATAACGTAACATATGTCATGCATCTTTTAGCAGTATAAAAAGTAGAATTATTTTGCATTTTGTTAATTTTTAAAAAGTTATATAGTAAAAATGAAACGGAGCAAATAACGGTTTCCCAAAAATATATTTATTCACAAATATCTTAAGAACCCGACGTGATAGAGATAAACGGATTTCAAATTTGAAATCAGCGCAAGAAACTGACCTAAGAACACTTATTCTTATATAAGAAAGAAAAATGTTGTTTGTCAGTGTTATTGAAAGTTTAAATTGCAAGTCCACATTTATTACCTTAAAATAACACACCCAATTGTCCCCAAAACATGTTTGAATTGCTTTTATGCTACTTTATTATTATAAATACCGGCTTTAATTTTGCGTAAAGCTAGACTAGAAATGTTAGAGTAAATTTTAGAACAAGAACAAACATTTTATCACAATTAGAACAGAAGATATAATAGTCTGAAATAGTGTAAAATTTACGGGTTTTTTTTACATTTTGTTATGGTTTGTTTCTAATTCAATTTACACTAAAACGGTCACAATCAACATGCATAACAAATTACAGAAATCAAAAGTAGAAAACCTGCAGAAAATGGATATCAAAGTTTTGTTTTGGTTTCATGCGTCAAACATTAATTATTGAAAGTTTAAATTGCATGTCCACATTTATAACCTTAAAATAACACACCCAATTGTCCCCAGAACACGAGAGCTAACAATTATCTCAATCATACATCATGAGTTCTGATCCAGTCTGCGCAATGTTTTTCTAATATGTGCTGTTTATGAATTGTCTTACTAGGGAATAGCTTTCTGAACAAAGACATATAAGTCTCTATCGATGCTGTTATTGATTCTTTACTAATTGGTTTACTGTGTGATATTTTGTTGTGTACTTTCTCAAATGCTTCTTTCAGTGAGTTGAATTGTTCTTGGGCAATAAAAGCTATGTTAGTTATATCTTGTTTGTCTGTAATTTTCAGTGTTTGTGTAATGATTGCTCTTGTAAGATCTTTATAAACTTTTTGTGTGAGATATCTGTGGCAGTGATTCCCTATAAATGCTCTGCTATTATAAGCCTGTTGTATGATTTTGTGTTTGGCTAGTACCTTGTCCATGTGTGAGCAAACTGGACCAGACCTAGTACACAGATCTTGAAACTGAAGTTTGGCCAGCGCATCTTGTGCATTTTCAAGTCTAACTTTAAAATTATCTGTCTCCTCCTTATCCTCACAAAGTTCAATACCTACCTGAAAAATTCAATTTTAGCTCCTAATTCTTCTGCCTATTTCCAGTTCCTACTAAATCTCTTCAAGTTCTTAAAAGTACTAATGTTTGCATGTATCTCTTGCGAATTCTCAAATATCTTTGCGTCTATTGTATCAGCTACCTGTTCTAGAAGTCTGTGGTGTTTCAAAACAATGCCTAATAAAATATGAAGGTAAGGAGGAGCTACATTTTTCAATTTCAATCTCTAACATTGGTTTGTGTAAACAATTATGGTAATGTGCCACTTGCCTTTTATTCCCTTTCCCATATTTCATATATCTATTGTAATCTCTTATCAACATGGCCAAACTTCTTGGTTTGCAAGTTGTATGCTCTCTGGATGTCTTTGATGAAAATGTTTGGTTTGTCTGGAGCTCAAGGAATATACCCATGTCTGTGGTGTCTCCAGCAAAACAAGGAAATAATCCCCGAATAAGAAAACAACAACTTGTTTACCATCCCACTCTAAATATTTTAGTGACTCTATCTGAGCTTTCATGCCATTCATAAATATTTCTAAATTATCATATGTATCTCTGACTCTAGCCATTGATAAAAGGATGGTATTAGATTTAGAATTTGGTTTCTCTAAATTTACTACCTGCATTGTAACTTTGAATGAAAGAAGATATACAAACAGTTACTTAGAATTCGCTGGCAGCCATCGTGTGCACAGGATTGTCTACCAAAGAACACCAATGGAACAGTCCTTATCTCACACACAATTTAAAAAAAAAATTCATATTATAAATACAAGATTAACAAGACTTGAAAGATAGATCAAATTATGTGGAAGTAATCTATCTATAGCTTTACATGTTTTCTGACGCTTATATACGTACCTAAATATCATTATACATGAATGAAAATGCAAAAACAGATGGTGCTTTACAAAAAGTTATTTTTTTACTACCTTATTTAAGATTTGTGAGAATCAGGAATGCGTTTAAAGGGATTTAAATGCTATAAAATCTGGTGACAATATGCTTGTTCTTGTAATGCCACACTCACAAAACTGACTACCACACATTCTCAAGATATGAAACCAAAAAAAAAAAAAGTATGTGGAAATAATCTTTAGCTTCCCTTCGAGAAGTCTTTATAATTATAAACTCAAACGAATGGGCCGATTTTTAGATATTAAATTAATAAAAAGATTACTTATTTTATGAATTTCCTTAAATGATGACGCTGTTTTCAAAAGTCTGTAACTCCGTCAAAACTAATTTCAAACAAATAAAAATGCAATCAAAAATAGAACACAGAACAAAGTTATAGTACACAAAAGAATTTTAGCGCTGTGTTTATCCAGAACGAGTGTGTAATGATTTATATTTTACTGATTTTACTCACACATCAGCTGATTTTCCCCGCCAAAAACTAAAATAGTCTTTTACGGTGCACACAAAATTTTATACCCGGTGTCAGAATTCCTGTCACCGAAACTAAAAGAGCGCTCTGGTATAGGGCACAAACAGCCGTGTGTTATCAGGCACTCGCAGGAAATAAAGAAGTAGAACACCAGACAACAGAAAAACAACAGACATGAGTGGCTTACCCAGGATTTGAACACTGGACCTTCCGTGCGACAACCCCGCCTAGCCATGCAAGCGAATCACACTATCCGCCTATACTGCTTGATAGAAATACAACAGAAGTGATTGCGTCATTAAAAGGCTGAACTGCCCATGGTGGACTTCTGGTGTCATGTATTGTGGTTCGCACTGTTGACCTGCCATTGAAACATCATTTTTTGATGATGCGTAGATGGCAGGGCGGATAGTGTGATTCGCTTGCATGGCTAGGCGGGGTTGTCGCACGGAAGGTCCAGTGTTCAAATCCTGGGTAAGCCACTCATGTCTGTTGTTTTTCTGTTGTCTGGTGTTCTACTTCTTTATTTCCTGCGAGTGCCTGATAACATACCTTTATATTTGTTTCATATTAATTTACTGTTTACAGGCCTCGGGTTTCCCTCCCTTATGTGCCATAAATGTACTTAAGGTACAGTTGTGTGTTACGGTCAAACGGGTTGTCCATGAATGTACTTAAGGTACAGTTGTGTGTTACGGTCAAACGGGTTGTCCATGAATTTACTTAAGGTACAGTTGTGTGTTACGGTCAAACGGGTTGTCCATGAATGTACTTAAGGGCAGTCCCGGTTACTCGAAAATAGGGTGGACCAAAGATGAGCCGGAAAGACAATATTAACAAACAATCAAACAAAATATTGGCAGAGACACAACAAGACAGACAACCCTTCAGCTCCACAAAGAACAAAGGTCTTCAATGCCATCCTCCTGTCCTGTGCCATCCGCTTCAGGTTTTACCATTTCTTCTTTATCCAACCAATTTCTGTCTCAGTTCTCTTATCCCTATACCTATCTCTCCCTGAGAATTTCAAAACAAAGACTGCCTTGTAATACAATCAGCAAGTTTGTTTAATGTGTGACCTATCCATCGACAGTGTCTTTTTCTCATTTTCTGTTCCACTTGCACATCTCTGGTACTTGTTGTCGGTTCCACTGCCACATCTCTGGTACTTGTCAGTTCCACTGCCACATCTCTGGTACTTGTCGTCAGTTCCACTTGCACATCTCTGGTACTTGTCGTCAGTTCCACTGCCACATCTCTGGTACTTGTCAGTTCCACTGCCACATCTCTGGTACTTGTCGTCAGTTCCACTGCCACATCTCTGGTACTTGTCAGTTCCACTGCCACATCTCTGGTACTTGTCGTCAGTTCCACTTGCACATCTCTGGTACTTGTCGTCAGTTCCACTTGCACATCTCTGGTACTTGTTGTCAGTTCCACTGGCACATCTCTGGTACTTGTCGTCAGTTCCACTGGCACATCTCTGGTACTTGTCGTCAATTCCACTTGCACATCTCTGGTACTTGTCGTCAGTTCCACTGCCACATCTCTGGTACTTGTCAGTTCCACTGCCACATCTCTGGTACTTGTCGTCAGTTCCACTGCCACATCTCTGGTACTTGTCAGTTCCACTGCCACATCTCTTGTACTTGTCGTCAGTTCCACTTGCACATCTCTGGTACTTGTCGTCAGTTCCACTTGCACATCTCTGGTACTTGTCGTCAGTTCCACTTGCACATCTCTGGTACTTGTCGTCAGTTCCACTTGCACATCTCTGGTACTTGTCAGTTCCACTGGCACATCTCTGGTACTTGTCGTCAGTTCCACTTGCACATCTCTGGTACTTGTCAGTTCCACTGCCACATCTCTGGTACTTGTCGTCAGTTCCACTTGCACATCTCTGGTACTTGTCGTCAGTTCCACTTGCACATCTCTGGTACTTGTCGTCAGTTCCACTGCCACATCTCTGGTACTTGTCGTCAGTTCCACTTGCACATCTCTGGTACTTGTCAGTTCCACTGGCACATCTCTGGTACTTGTCGTCAGTTCCACTTGCACATCTCTGGTACTTGTCAGTTCCACTGGCACATCTCTGGTACTTGTCGTCAGTTCCACTGGCACATCTCTGGTACTTGTCGTCAGTTCCACTTGCACATCTCTGGTACTTGTCGTCAGTTCCACTGGCACATCTCTGGTACTTGTCGTCAATTCCACTGGCACATCTCTGGTACTTGTCAGTTCCACTGGCACATCTCTGGTACTTGTCGTCAGTTCCACTGGCACATCTCTGGTACTTGTCGTCAGTTCCACTTGCACATCTCTGGTACTTGTCAGTTCCACTGGCACATCTCTGGTACTTGTCGTCAGTTCCACTGGCACATCTCTGGTACTTGTCGTCAGTTCCACTGGCACATCTCTGGTACTTGTCGTCAGTTCCACTGGCACATCTCTGGTACTTGTCGTCAGTTCCACTGGCACATCTCTGGTACTTGTCGTCAGTTCCACTTGCACATCTCTGGTACTTGTCGTCAGTTCCACTGGCACATCTCTGGTACTTGTCGTCAGTTCCACTTGCACATCTCTGGTACTTGTCGTCAGTTCCACTGCCACATCTCTGGTACTTGTCGTCAGTTCCACTGGCACATCTCTGGTACTTGTCGTCAGTTCCACTTGCACATCTCTGGTACTTGTCAGTTCCACTGGCACATCTCTGGTACTTGTCGTCAGTTCCACTTGCACATCTCTGGTACTTGTCGTCAGTTCCACTGGCACATCTCTGGTACTTGTCGTCAGTTCCACTGGCACATCTCTGGTACTTGTCAGTTCCACTGGCACATCTCTGGTACTTGTCGTCAGTTCCACTGGCACATCTCTGGTACTTGTCAGTTCCACTGGCACATCTCTGGTACTTGTCAGTTCCACTGGCACATCTCTGGTACACTTATCTGTTCCACTGGAGCACATCTCTGGTACTTGTCAGTTCCACTGGCATATCTTTGGTACTTGACTGATCCGCACTGGTGACCTGGTTATACTATGTCATACCTACACCACACCAGCTCCTAATTATGTACGTGTGTTACTTCATAGTTGCTGTTGTATATGTAGTTGTCCATGTGTCACAATAATGACGTCACTTTTAACAGAAAATACTGCCCCAAAAATCAGCTGATTCTGTCCAGGACGAACACAGTCAGGAGTTGATTAATGATGGTAGGAACAATCTGTCGGTACCAAGGAATCGTCGAAGCTACTAAACTGTCGATATACAGAAGAATGAGGCGCAGTTATGTATACAGACATGAAAACAGGTTAAACTAGGAATATATCTATCTATATTGCTGTATATATATATATATATATATATATATATATATATATATATATATATATATATATATATATATATATATATATATATATATATATATATATATATATACCGCAAGATGACATCACAGATATTAGCCAGAAGGAAACGCCAAGAATGGCAGAAATAAAATATAAATTTACTAATAATAAAAGGCTTCAAATAAATATTTAATAATAATAATAACTACAACTATCGTTTCATACTCCTCACGGACGATGTCATCAAGGCATGTAAGGAGAGGACAAGAAAGTTTTTAGTGGGGTAGTGGAAGATGAAACATGTCTGTATTTCAGAGCTGGCATTTGCTGATGAAGTTGCCCTGATTGCTAAATCAGATGCACATCTTCAATCCAACCTGCAAGTCTGTAAGGAAGAGCTGGAGAAGAGAGGAATGGTCATAAGCAGCTCTAAAACAAAAACCATGGCGATATCACGAGAGGAAAGAAGGCATCAGATTAAGCTGGGAGAACAGGTCCTGGAGCAGGTCAACCACTTTAAATACCTCGGAGCTGACACAGACCGGAAGGGAGGCATCAAAGAAGAGTTGGCTACCCGAAGAACAGCAGCTGGGAGACTTTTTTCAGGCCATGAATCGAGGATTCCTCAGCACAAGAGAAGTTGGCAAGAAGACGAAGATGGCTGTACACCGCTCCAACTATGTCCCAGTCTTGACGTATGTCATGGGCAATGTCAGTCATGGGCAATGACTACAACCCACAAAAGCCAGATCCAAACCTCAAACAATGAGGTATCCGAGGAAGGTGGTTGAAGTTACAAGAAGAGACATGGTCCGCAACCAGACTAAAAACCCAATGCCTGCAGACCCAAGTAGAACAGTCCCAACTAAGATGGTCTGGCCATGTCTGCAGAATGGGAGAAGATCGGCTACCACGATAAGTATGGGAAACTAAGAGCCAGGGATCCAGATCTCCAGGACGACCCAGAGTCCGCTGGGAAAACAACATTAGACAATCTTTGAAGGACCGAGGACTAGAATGGAACCAGGCCAGAAGGAAGACAGCCGATAGGATAGTATGGCGCTCTCTTTTCCAAACCTCTACACCTCACAATAGAAGAGGAACGACTAAGTACGTAAGTGAGTAGAACAATAACTCCAATCTCAGAATCGTAACAATATTAACTCATTTCTAAATTCTATGAAGAAAAAAAATGCAGAGAATTATTACGAATTATAAAATTTACTGATTTTTACTGAAAGTGTTTGTGACACGGGATGAAAAGCATACACAGCCTTACCCCGTGTCACGGAGTGTTCGAAGGTTTCGTCTAGATTATTTTCTTCTTCTTCTTCCTCGTTCGCCCTGAAAAGGACGGTGGTTGCGTTGTGTCTGTTTACGCCGTAGCTGTGATATCTGCACCTTTCGGTCGACACATCCGACTTCAGCACGGCATTTTTTGGGACCGGGTTTGCCTTCCCTCTGCGATCCGTACTCGCTCAGCCAGACTGCACTGCTGCAGACTGTTTCCATGACCACCACGTGGAGGTGGAGTACGGTCTTGGTCAGCTCTGGTTCGCTGACCCTGATGCAAGCAGTCAAGCTATAGGTCGCTGACTGCATTCTCTATTGCTGCATCTTTTGGTCGCTAGATTATTTTAAAATTCCTTACTTTTCTATTCCTTCACATTTTGTCTGTTTTCTCTACGAAATATTTGCACCTGCGATCTGTTCTATTGCTGGTTTTCAAGTCTTCACTAACAGTCTTGTCATACGATCCTAATACTATCTTCTACAAAGGCATTAAAAGTTATTTCTTTAGGGACGTCTATACGACTTATTCGCTTGGTCGAAACCACAGTGGTTCCCAGAGTATTATATTTCCGTGTTCAGTGGTCAATTGAAGACCGCCACGATAAATCTTTTTACGTGTCTAAGCGAGAGACGGGAAATAATTAACTTGGCGTGGGAATCAGAAAGGTTTTAACTTCATGCGAACAAATGCTGAGTTCGAAAATCACTTGCTGATAACCATTGGAAGAGAACGCACGCTTATAGAAGAGAAGCCTCAAGCTACCTCATATCTACAGTATATGTGATTTGAGAGTAAAGGCTACTCAAATTCTATTTTCTTAAGCTGTGGATAAGTCCTGAGCGGTAAGCAAACTCTCAGTATTCGCTTAATTAGCTAACTCTAATATCAAGGGATTAGTTTTTGTTTTTTTCTATAACCAGCGGCACTCGAGCTTTCCAGCTCTTTCGGCCCAATGACATGTCATTGCGAGGCTGGGGGGTCAGTGGACTTTCCTTCCAACCCGGTCAGGAGCTTCGCTCCTTCCCATCCACGCGGGATTTATGTGCAGGAGCCGTTCAGGTTATTCAGTCAAATTTCCGGTCGTAAACATTTCTTCAAACGCCGACGGCCGGGTTTGAACCATGAACACCTGGTCGCCAGTACAACGTTGTAGCCATTACACCAGCGCGGCTCCCTAAGGGATTAGTTAATTGATGTAAAGTGTGAAATACTTAATATTGTGGTTTTGTTTCTTTACATTAGATTAATAGCTATTTTGCATTTATGTATTATGAATGTTATCATTGTAGCATTATAATGATGTAAGTACTGGCTGATATCTGAAAGTACTACATTCTAATTATATTGGGAATGTGATGAAGAAAGCTGTTGTGAACGAGAGAAGAACCATGTTGTTCAATGGACTAGTGAATGAAATATCATTCCTCCAGTGCAGTCACGCATGGACACACACGGCCAGGCGTCTGCTTGTAACAAAGGGTGACCTGACCAATGTGAGACTACCGCTAGACAGGAATTTGTAAACAAATGGACAGCCGCCTTTAAGGACAAGACTGACATTATGGTTCAGGTAAATATATTATTAGGCACCATTCTGAGACGAAATGTCCAGAGTGGCTGTAGGTAATATATCTGTATAAAACAGAAGATTTATTACCTGTATTATCTTCCACAACGCAGTTGCAGAATCCTAGCCAGTTTCTGGATTTTGATTGCTGTACATTGTTGCGAGTAAACCGCCTAGTTGCTCTATGCTACAGAGAGAACTAGTGCTTACGTCTCAAACCCTCTAGCGGTGTTCACAAGTCAGCAACCCTGAGGAGTCTACAGCATATAAGCATTCAACAACTCGTCAGCACCTGAACATCATAACTCAACTTCACAAACAGGTTAACAAAAAGCCTAGTCATCTCTTGGATTGTAGCTCCACTGCAGCAAATTATCCAGTTGGTAATTCCTACCTACTGAGATGCACAGGAGAAGTCCAAGCAGATAAGTCTACTTAAAACCCAGACCAAAGTCAGAATTCACTTTTCCAAGAAATAGCCATAGGAATAAACTTTCGTCAGTGAGGAAAATAGCCTCTTATTCTTATCTGATAGTTTTAAATTTCCTAGTATTTCTTTTTTCAAAGTACATGTCAACATTGATTTTATATTCCACTGTAATTAAAGTAATTATGTACATTCTGTAACTCACCATCATTCTGAGTTTGACTTATTAGATTGTATGTTCTGTTCAGAAAAACATACTCAACCCTCCTTGTATTACCTGTTACTACTAGTTCAGCTTAAAAAAAAAGATTTGAGTAAGAAAGAGTTAGTCGTCGCCAGAAAAATACAAGAGTTGGTAGTCTAAAAGATGAGAGAATCACTGACACCAACCTGTGCCCTTCTGTTAACTCTTTCCCTCAACACTAGCTCACCTCTGTGAAAACTAGTGTCTAAAGGTCTATGTGCTTTCTACACATCTTCCTTACTTATATCATCTCTATAAAAGTAAAACTCGTTATGCGACACCCCGATTTACGACAGACAGATCAGAAAGTCGCAGCATAATCTGCACGCTCTGAAACACCCTGAAAGGGGAAATCCTCCCTCATAAAAAAAAAAAAGTAACCAAATAAATTCTGTGTCCTTTAAACCGAAGTTATAAAATTGCCATAAAAACAAGTCAAGACACGTCATATTTCTGCGAATTACGTATAAATGCGTTATCTTTAAAACAATTGTAAATACATTTCAATTCGTACAGAAAATTATTAGTTTTTTTTCTTCAATGATCACATCTACAGCTTACTTCTTTGTGTGTGTGTGTGTGTGCATTGCTTGTGTGTGTGCAGAAACACATTTTGGTCTCATCACTGCTGTCAGGTCTGGTGCACGTAATGCGGCCTGGTGTTCTGTCATGTTGTACTTCTTTAAACACACCTGTCACCAATAGATCAGCCTTCTACTGGATCGTTCTTCATTATATATAGTCGCTTCCACCTAAACGTTACTATGCCAATGTTGCTGGCTACTTAAGAATTTATCCCACAAGATATTCAAACCACCGTATTGTTTATCAACAAATTCATTCATCTGTACCCTCCCAATGATTTCGCAATCTCTGGTCACGGCTGTTTGTGCCCTATACCAGAGCGCTCTTTTAGTTTCGGTGACCGGAATTCTGACACCGGGTATAAAATTTTCGTGTTCACCGTAAAAGACTATTTAAGTTTTTGGCGGGGAAAATCAGCTGTTGTGTGTGTAAAATCTGTAAAATATAAATCATTACACACTCGTTCTGGATAAACACAGCGCTAAATTTCTTTTGTGTACTATAACTTTGTTCTCTGTTCTATTTTTGATTGCATTTTTATTTGTTTGAAATTAGTTTTGACGGAGTTACAGACTTTTGAAAACAGCGTCATCATTTGAGAAAATTCATAAAATAAGTAATCTTTTTATTAATTTAATATCTAAAAATCGGCCCATTCGTTTGAGTTTATAATTATAAAGACTTCTCGAAGGGAAGCTAAAGATTATTTCCACATACTTTTTTTTTTTGGTTTGATATCTTGAGAATGTGTGGTAGTCAATTTTGTGAGTTTGGCATTACAAGAACAAGCACATTGTCACCAGATTTTATAGCATTTAAATTACTGTAAACGCATTCCTGATTCTCACAAATCTTAAATAAGGTTGTACAAAAATAACTTTTTGTAAAGCACCATCTGTTTTTGCATTTTCATTCATTTATAATGATATTTAGCTACGTATATAAGCGTCAGAAAACATGTAAATCTATAGATAGATTACTTCCACATACTTTGTTCTATCTTTCAAGTCTTGTTAATCTTGTATTTATAATATGAATTTTTTTTTTAATTGTGTGTGAGATAAGGACTGTTCCATTAGTGTTCTTTGGTAGACAATCCTGTGCACACGACGGCTGCCAAAGAATTCTAAGTAACTGTTTGTATATCTTCTTTCACTCACAGATAAAGCATTCTACATCCTGGTGTTAGACTTGATAGTCCCAAATATTCCTCTATCTTTATACATACACAAGTAAACTATACTACATAACAACGAAATGGAACATACTGTTTTGCATCATATGAATTGTGCCAGTGCACTGTGCAGAGCCTGTGGCAAGAGAGCATTAACTTCCAAAACAACACGTTCAATTCAGAAAGCACTGAACTGTTCTAATTACGTTAATGATCTGTTCTTTGTGTTTGGAATTAACGTATCAGATGATAAACCCACACAGCATTCGACTATATTTTGTAAGAAGTGTTACTTACGAATACAAAACTCAAAAAGGAGGCATAATGAGAAGTGTCTTGAAACAGCCAAGTTACTATCGGAAAACAGTCAGCACATCTGGAAAGACTAAAACCATAATTTAACTATAAGTGAATGTCAACTGTGCAATTATGTTGCAAAGACATCTTTTGGTGTTTTAAAAACAAAAAGCTGCTCTATTCCCTGTGATGTTCTTTCTGACCCCTCCATGTCTAGTCAGTCATTTAGCTGTAGTCAGTCAGTTAGTTTGTAGTCAGTCAATTAGCTGTAGTCAGGATAGCTCTGTACAGTAGGAGGTTGATGTGCCTGCCCACATTAGTGATGATATTGTTCAACTGGAGGTTGATGTGCCAGCTCACATTAAAGGCGATACCATTATTCATTTGGAGGTGGATAACACTACTCACCCTAGCATGCCAGTTTTTGTTGCCACATCTACACCTACCAAGTCAGTTATACATACGACAAGTACATCCACCTCGCCTGTCTTCAAAAGCGACATCACAGTACAACAGTTACTTGCTAAGCCACCTTCACAACCCCTAACACAAAAGGAAGAACCCCTATTCACATCCATTGTTAGACAAAAACTAGAAACAGCAAAAAGTAATATCATAAAATGCAAAACCAGAGGACAGCCTATTGTACTACAAAAACTAATTAAACATAGAAGAGAAACATCAGTCACCAGAACGCCAACAAAACGTAAGCGATCTCAATTGCTCCACACTGTTAGAAAACATATTGCTGGAACATCAACTGATTCATTAGACCTGCAGCAGGCACATGAACTACAACGCTGTTCAGAAACGTCACGTCAGGAAATTTGCAGGAAAGCAGGCATTGAAAGTAGAGTTAGAATCTCCAAATAATTAGCAATAGCCATGAAGGAAACAGTAGGTCTTACGTGGGCACAGGAGAGAAAACAGAGAAGATTGAAAATTGAAAGACGCGCCAGCGGTATTAAAAAATATAACTTCACAATTAAGATCTATAATGGAAATTCATTTGTTACAAATTTCTCCATCTGTGAATGTACAGATTCATCCTATAAAAAAAAAAAAGGAAGTGTGAATGATAATTGAGCGAAATTTTGGGGCTAGAGCAAATTATGGCAGTTGTTGCTTGAGATTGACAGAATTAACAGAGTGTGGAAATCATTTAATAGATGTATTTATTAAATACACCTATTTATCTATTAAATTGAACATTTCGTTTTACTCATGACCATACTCATTTTTACATGACCATCGTGATGTATGATTGAGATAATTGTTAGCTCTCATGTTTTTGGGGACAATTGGGTGTGTTATTTTAAGGTAATAAATGTGGACTTGCAATTTAATGTTTCAATAATTAATGTTTGACGCATGAAACCAAAACAAAACTTTGATATCCATTTTCTGCAGGTTTTCTACTTTTGATTTCTGTAATTTGTTATGCATGTTGATTGTGACCGATTTAGTGAAAATTGCATTATAAACAAACCATAACAAAATATTAAAAAAAAAACGTAAATTTTACACTATTTCAGACTATTATATCTTCTGTTCTAATTGTGATAAAATGTTTGTTCTTGTTCTAAAATTTACTCCAACATTTCTAGTCAAGCTTTACGCAAAATTAAAGCCGGTATTTATAATAATAAAGTAGCCTAAAAGCATTAATTAAGCCCTATCAAAAGTAAACATCGCCACATGTTTTTCCCATAAGGAAGTTGACCACGTGACCTCTGTCAAGTGGGCTATAAATAGCGCGGTCGGGTTAAAAGGGGAAATAACTAAAAGATCGCTGGCAAACAGCCGTGTGGTATGTATGTGTCATACTGCCTTTTCCCAGTCATCGTTTGGCACTTTACTTCCTTGTTTTTTTTATTGCTCCATCTGCCACAATGTCCCGTGTAGTAGCCCAGGTATCTCAAAGGTGAAAATGTAGACCTGGTTTTCTCTATCATTTGTGCCCTACCCAACGGCAGTATCTTGTTCCACTAGTTGTTGTCTCATCCTGCCCATCAGTTCCACACCAGTGACAATGTCACACCACTTCAATGCTTCTATCCTGCGCAAGCAACAGTTTATGAAAGTCTGTATCTGTCTAGTTGTCAATTGTGTTCTTCTCCACGTTGCACAGCCATACAGAAGAACAGCCTTGACATCTGTGCTAAGACATTGTTTTAATTAACTGATTACAGGCATAATTATCAAGGATAATTATTTGAAAAGAAAAGGCACAACATGACATAATTATAACGACAGTAATTACAACAAGATGACCGCTGATCTGATGGTGAAATAAACCACAGCTAGGAAATCACAGCCATGTAGGGGCCTACGTCAATAAATCATAGTTGGAAAATTTAAGCTAGATACACAAATAAATCACTGGTAGGAAATGTACTGTCAAATACACAACAAACCACAGCTGGGGAATCCTTTATCGGATACAATAACACATCACGGCTAGGAGACATTTGTCTGGTTTAAAAACACAAAAAAACTTGTAGCCGGGACATGTTTAGTCAGACACAGCAACAAACCATAGCTGGGAAACATTACGTGACAGACAGTCTGGAAACCGTTTACAGGATACGGAAATAAACCACAGAAAATGCTTTCTCAGATACAATTTAAAATATTTTTAAAAATATTTTAAACACAGGCTTTTAATGCATTAAAAAGCCACAAATAATTTTTCAAGGAGTTTATAACTTGCAGTCAAAAATGTAACATCAAATTGACAAAAAGCGTGGGCACTTAAGCGATCACCATATATTTTATCCATAAGTGTGTAATGAAGTATAAAGCAGAAGTTAATTTCACGTAGAATCAGCGCCCAAGGCTTTTGATCAATTTGATGTTACATTTTTTTTTATTGCAAGCTATAAACTCCTTGAAAAATTATTTGTGGCTTTTTAGTGCATTAAAAGCCTGTGTTTAAAATATTTTTAAAAATATTTTTAATTGCATCTGAGAAAGCATTTTCTGTGGTTTATTTCCGTATCCTGTAAACGATTTCCAGACTGTCTGTCACGTAATGTTTCCCAGCTATGGTTTGTTGCTGTGTCTGACTAAACATGTCCCGGCTACAAGTTTTTTTGTGTTTTTAAACCAGACAAATGTCTCCTAGCCGTGATGTGTTATTGTATCCGATAAAGGATTCCCCAGCTGTGGTTTGTTGTGTATTTGACAGTACATTTCCTACCAGTGATTTATTTGTGTATCTAGCTTAAATTTTCCAACTATGATTTATTGACGTAGGCCCCTACATGGCTGTGATTTCCTAGCTGTGGTTTATTTCACCATCAGATCAGCGGTTCCACTTGTCCTCTATATCAGTAATATATCTCATCTTGTTGTAATTACTGTCGTTATAATTATGTCATGTTGTGCCTTTTCTTTTCAAATAATTATCCTTGATAATTATGCCTGTAATCAGTTAATTAAAACAATGTCTTAGCACAGATGTCAAGACTGTTCTTCTGTATGGCTGTGCAACGTGGGGAAGAACACATTTGACAACTAGACAGATACAGACTTTCATAAACTGTTGCTTGCGCAGGATAGAAGCATTGAAGTGGTGTGACATTGTCACTGGTGTGGAACTGATGGGCAGGATGAGACAACAACTAGTGGAACAAGATACTGCCGTTGGGTAGGGCACAAATGATAGAGAAAACCAGGTCTACATTTTCACCTATGAGATCCCTGGGCTACTACACGGGACATTGTGGCAGATGGAGCAATAAAAACAAGGAAGTAAAGTGCCAAACGATGACTGGGAAAAGGAGTATGACACATACATACCAGAGATTGCGAAATCTCTGCCTGTGTTTAAAATATTTTTTATTTTTATTTTGTATTTTCTTCTTTTTAGTGTTATTTTTTTTTTTTTTTTTAAATTTAAGTCAAATGTAATCGATCCGCTAATGACATTATCAGTTTGCGATAAACGAGTCCAGAGCACAGGAGGCGGATTTCATTATTCAGTATATTACATGGAAAGTTAATATATTAAAAATTTTTTTTGATAAGAGTTGTAAATTACATTTTTTTAAAATGTAGTTGTCAGTTGTGTGTTTGTCTGTGCACGCGCGTGCGATAGTGTGTGTGTGGGGGGGGGGAGAGAAGTTTCAATATTTCTCTCAAGAGAGACAATCTTGTTGGAAAGAATACACCTAGATTATTTGCAGTTATCGCCCATTTCACTGATGATACAATACAAACAAACAAAATTAATATTAATTTTATTCATTTTACGACTGATTATTGTATTGTCATGGGGAATCCACAACTATGCCAAGTTTCAGAGCTATTGCTCATCTGGAAGTAATTGAAAAATCGATTGCAAGATTTGAAGGTGACAAGAGAGTGACATACGTTGCAAGTTAAAGAAAAGCCTGTAAAAACTAGCTACAGCTGGTGATCCGTTTACGTTATTACCACACTTCACCGTCTTTTATACTTGGACATGTGCCCTAATATAACCAACGGACCTTGTGTCCAAACTGAACGGTGCATACCTCGCCAAAAGGAGGCAAGAGTTCTTAAACATCGTTCATCGTATCCGTTCATAATAATCTGCTAGGTATGTCCGTTAACTAACAACGCCGAGGGAGGATATCAGTAAAAACTTGACAATCCAAGCTAGGGGAAACAATTACAGCCCTTAAGATTGAATGCCTTTTACCACTGGAATTTCACTAAATCTGGGGAGAAAACTCCGATTGATTATTTTTTTATTAAAATTATTTCGAATGGCCCTATCTTGTGACTCATAAAAACTAAAAAAAAATAAATAAAATAAAAAAATTAATACATTTATTGCCGGTGACGGATTCATCTGTTCGCCTTCATTAGACACAGTCTAAAGAAAAACACATTAACATAGTAGCACATTTGGGTAAGCAGTTAGCGCAGTTGCTTGCCATGCAATTGGTCCGGGGTCTTTTTGCTTAATCAAATTCAGTCACTTACCTTTAGATTTAATCAAAAGTTTTGCTTTTTAACTAATAAAACTAAATTATTAAGACTCAGTTTTAATTTCTCTATCGTTTCATAAGTGTGTGTTTATGTTTTAATATTACAATTTTCATATGCCTGTGTTTGTTGACGCTGCTGATGCCGTAAGACGACCTCGATTCTTCTGCCCCTGCATTTCTGACGAGATCTCACTAGTGCAGATATAAGTCCCACTAGGAAATGTTGTCTCAGTTACATTAAACAGCCACAGAAGGCAAATCGTTTTCCGTAAAGAGAGAGAGAGAGAGAGAGAGAGAGAGAGAGAGAGAGAGGGGGGGGAATCATCAGAATGGAACGATGCTCATGACTAGGGACAAAATCTTCCATACAGATACATACAGGAATCTCTTCTACTCAATTAAATATCAACATAGACTAGGACATATATGTCAACAGTCAAGACATAAAACATAGACTAGGACATATCTGTCAACGGTCAAGACATAAAACATAGACCATGATATATATGTCAACGGTCAAGACATAAAACATAGACCATGATATATCTGTCAACGGTAAAGACATAAAACATAGACCATGGTATATCTGTCAACGGTCAAGACATAAAACATAGACCAAGATATTTCTATCAACAGTCAAAGACATAAAACATAGACCATGATATATCTGTCAACGGTCAAAGACATAAAACATAGACCATGATATATCTGTCAACGGTCAAGACATAAAACATAGACCATGACATTTCTATCAACAGTCAAAGACATAAAACATAGACATTGATATATCTGTCAACGGCCAAAGACATAAAACATAGACCATGATATATCTGTCAATGGTCAAGACATAAAACATAGACCATGATATATCTGTCAACGGTCAAGAAATAAAACATAGACCATTATATATCTGTCAACGGTCAAGACATAAAACATAGACCATGCTATATCTGTCAACGGTCAAGACATAAAACATAGGCCATGATATATCTGTCAATGGTCAAGAAATAAAACATAGACCATTATATATCTGTCAACGGTCAAGACATAAAACATAGACCATGCTATATCTGTCAACGGTCAAGACATAAAACACAGACCATGATATATCTGCCAACGGTCAAGACATAAAACATAGACTATGATATATATGTCAATGGTCAAGACATAAAACATAGACCATGATATATATGTCAACGGTCAAGACATAAAACACAGACCATGATATATCTGTCAACGGTCAAGACATAAAACATAGACCATGATATATCTGTCAACGGTGAAGACATAAAACATAGTCCATGATATATCTGTCAACCATCAAGACATAAAACATAGACTAGGACATATCTGTCAACGGTCAAGACATAAAACATAGATTGGACATATCTGTCAACGGTCAAGACATAAAACATAGACTAGGACATATCTGTCAACGGTCAAGACATAAAACATAGACTAGGACATATCTGTCAACGGTCAAGACATAAAACATAGACTAGGACATATCTGTCAACGGTCAAGACATAAAACATAGACTAGGACATATCTGTCAACGGTCAAGACATAAAACATAGACTATGACATATCTGTCAACGGTCAAGACATATCTACCGACCCATCACCATCATTTTCCTTATGGTTCATAAAGAAGCACGGTACAGCTAGTGTCCAGGCAGATGCGACGGAACAGGATTTTAATCAAGCGTTGAAGAAATTAATAAGACAAAATCTGCACTAAGTAAAGGTCAAATCTGAGCTGAGCAAACACATAAATCGCTATCAATGTTTCATGTTTGACGGTTACATTCACAGGTTAGGCAGATCAACACAGTCTCCACACCGTTTTTCTTTTCACCGGGAGTCTAAACGCTGTTGGCATGAGGTAACAGACAAGAGCGTGGCGATGCCGACTCCACAAAATCTCATTCCTGGATCAGATCAATACCCTATATCAAGTACGGTAACAAAGCATATAGCGCGGCCAAAGGTACACTGGCTGCCATGTTCGCGTTCTTGCATTTTTCAATTGAAACGATACACAGCCCCCGCAATCATTTGACTGAACCAACAACCTGATTCTGCTATTTTATTTCTCTAAAGAAAATCCGTGTTCATTGATTGTGCATTTAATTGATTGAACTTCCAGCAGCAGGACAAGAGAAGGCCACTGCTGTGTGTGTCGCGTGAACAATGATTAGTTCACAACGATTAGCAGACGTCGAACCCCGTATCAAGTCTGATCAAATTAGATCAGGTACCAGGGTGGTTACAGCGCGTGCTTCTTGTGGAAAAGTTACCGTGTTCGAAACCCGGTAGGGTCGTGCTATATATAATCTACCCAGCTGTAAATGGGTACCTCACTCTGCTTTCAGATTAAATAAGGCAAATGCAGCGAGGAAGGGAACTACAGAGCTGAGACACAGCATAAGTCAAATCCCTACACATCGCTCTCCTAAGTCAGCTTCAGCTAAGGGGCTATCTTTATACCTTCTACGATTGGAATATATTTCATTTCCACTTTTCTCTCCCTTAAGTACGTACAGCCTCAACTGCAGCTGACGACCTTGGAGGAAACCTGCAGAGAGACATTACCGTACTCGTGCAGTAGTGATCGGCATTAGTCCCATTTCTGTCTCCGGGAACCACACCTCTTTAAATATAATTGACTTTCTTCACATTTCATGACCCAGTTTTTGGAGATCAGACTGGAAAGAATGCCAGGAAAGAATTTATTTATAAACGAAGTGAACTTCTTGATAGACAAAGCTAAATAAAATGACACATGGACGCTAACACACAGAATTAAGTCAAGTCACGTGCCGTGCCTCGAGGTGTAGGTGATCATACTCTTCCACATGTCTGGATTGTTTACGCCCCCCGCTATGTTCTGTTGTTAATCTCTACCCATGCCACACTGCCAAGCTATCCATTATACTTCCTTTGTATTTTTCTAGAGTTATTGTTTTCCTTCTATTTTTGCCCTTATCATCACACGTCCAATGAAAGTTATTTGTCTTCTTATATTTATTGTTATATTTCTTTGTTCACAAGCTCCTCTCAAACATTCTTTGTTACTTATCCTAGCTGTCCGTGAAATTCTGTACATATTCATATGAGAAACCACATCTCTGTTGCTTCCATTAATTTTATTTTATTGTTTTAAATCAATGTCCAGGATGTAGTTCCAAACAATAATATTGGTTAGATGTAACTCTTCAGACTTGTGACCAAAGAATAACACTAACAAATATAACTTCATTACTGTCAATACCATGTTTATGAAAGTCAAATCAGACATTTGCAATGACTAAGTTGCCAAACAAACAAGTTGCTACTATTAATATAAACACAAAGCAATTTGCGTAAAACAAAATTATGGACAGGCGATACAGAGAATGTCAGCTCCACAAGGTATGCAGACTGGCAGCAAAGCCGTCATCAACACCTCCTTGAAGGAGAACATGTATGACAATGTAAGAATCTTATTTTATGAGCGACAGAGAACTGGTTATATCTTCTTCTTCTTCCTACACTCTCAGACGTCCACTTGAATGTTTTTAAAGAAAGCAGTAGTCAGTTTGAGGCTATTTGAGTCTGGTTAAATGAGATGGTTAAATTAGATTTTTAAATTATTATTTTTAAATGGAGTTTTGCCTCGTTATGGCGAGGCGGGCCTCGTTCAATCTAGACCCAAGGTCTATCGGTAACATTAGGGCGCATGTCCAAATATAAATGTCCTTGAGGTCTAGTATTAACTAAACACTTTGATCTTAACTAAAAGAGCTGAGAAGCGGTAACCGCGAACTATGAAAGCAATTAAGAAGTAACCGTGTGCAATCCACAAAGTTCGTTTATATTTGGCACATCGATGGAAAGCTACCTCAACCTGAAACAAGCATAACTTTTTAAACCGATAAAAGCATAACTTTCGAAGAGCCAGCACTGCAGCTGATCCACATGCACCACAGCTGATCCACATACACCACAGCTGATCCACATACACCACAGCTGATCCACATACACCACAGCTGGTCCACATACACCACAGCAGATCCACATGCACCACAGCTGATCCACATGCACCACAGCTGATCCACATGCACCACAGCTGATCCACATGCACCACAGCTGATCCACATACACCACAGCTGATCCACATACACCACAGCTGATCCACATACACCACAGCTGGTCCACATACACCCCAGCTGATCCACATGCACCACAGCTGATCCACATGCACCACAGCTGATCCACATACACCACGTATTCACATGCACCACGCATCCACATGCTCCTGCTGTCGAGGTTTCTGTGACAATTTGTTGTCATGATGAGGCTGTCAGTCACGTGCACATACTCATATTAGTGGCCTTGTACGACATGCCTGAAGGTTCAGTAGCCCTATTCTTCCTTTGTCTCTTCAGAGACCCCCAGGGATCTACGAGGGGTAAATAATAATAATAATATAATAATAATAATCTACGTTATAACCCGACAGACGTAGGCTATATAAGTTGTACACTTTGGTCAAATAAAACTGTTAATACGATTGCGTCGGCTGTGTATGAAGAATGAATATACTGACACACCAGATATAAATTATGTGTACTCGCGCGATCAGCTATGCGGAACATCTGGTCACACTCTTAAAAACACGCGAGATTGGAGAAGGGTGGAGAATCTGTTACCCTGGGCTACCTGGTCACGGCAGACACGCGCTAGGTATGCGAATAGTACTCACTGATTGAACAAACAAACTGAAGTCATAAAGACACGCCCTGTTTAATCTCTAGCAATCACAAGCTCGTATTTATGTCCAAGAACACACACAAAAAGTATCACTTTATCACCGACTGAGTAAGAAATTCAGATCAAACGAGTTTTCCCGTCTTCCACAAAGTGGAACACATGGCCTATCACGGCATCCCTTCAAACAGCAACAGCGACCTCTGGAGTAGCAGCAAAGCTGCCGTTGTTGTTGGTATGTTTTTAAAGTGCGAACCACACGATAGCGGGCTGTCTATTCGATCTCCGCCGTTTGTGATGTGAGCGAGGCAGTCTAAGCGTACCCAGCATCTATCCGCACGGACGAAGGCGCACAGACTCTACGTTACCGTTGTCGCAGATGGTTTTACATACCGAAGCCGGTTACTGTGTCTCAGCACTCTCTCTCTCTCTCTTTCACACAACCAAGAAAAACTCAGTAGATTAGATCAACGCTTTTCAAATAACGGTGGTAAGGGTTTTCAAGCGTTACAAACAGTGTTTGCAAATTATTTTTATTTTAATGTTTATTTTTTAATCGCGTTATGAAAGAATGTGTTAAATTAAAATATTTATCAGCGTACACAAGTCGTTGTTGACTGTTGTCTATGCTATTATATCAAACTGTCCTGTACGACATGCTGTAATTGATCTCCTGTTCCGTCAATATTTCCAGTTGTCATAATATGACCCAAGAAAGTGCCTTGCTTCCTTCTAATATCAGCATTAGCATTTCTATGCGCACAGGTAAATGGACCACAGGTGCATCAAATGAGGAAAGGAACTTTGCCACACAGATAATTATTTGTTGTTTTGTTTTTGTTTATTACATTAGGAACACAAGTGACATCCCAATAGGGGAGCAGCATCTTTCAAGCCATCCAAAGACTTTTAAATCTCGTAACTAAACTAATCAAGTTATTGGCAAATCAAACAAAATCAAGGCCAATATAAAACAAGAATATTCAACTAAAACATCACTGCAGTTCTACTGTATGGCAACAACAACAACCGCTCTGAAACACCAACAACAACAACAACAACCGCTCAGAAACATGGAGAACAACAAATTAAAAACTAAACGTTATACAACTGTCATAAATGGATGCCTGTACATGTCCAAACATTGAAATGGCCTCACAAGATCACCTTTATAAAACTTAGCGACAGAATCAGACAAGACACAAACTGAGGAAACATGCTGATAGCCTTACAAGGCAGTGCTTGACTTGAATACCCAGTGTAAATGTTACAGAGTTAAACCTAAAAACATTTGTGTAAATAATGAATGGGGCTTCTGTAAAAATTATAACAGAAAGTTTAAAAAAAAAACATACTTGAGTCATTTTTTAGAAATAACCATTACATCAAAACGCGGGACATTTCGGCATTGTCTGTCTACAGCCACTGTCACAAACTGCAAACATAGACTGTAGATGTAGAAATGTTATATAACAAAGGATTCGACAGACACGTGGACAAATAATAAATAATTAGACATAAAAAAACAAGCAGAAATTAAAAAAAAAATTTGCCTCATTTTGGCATTCCTGTTCAATCTAGTCGGTTATATTAGGGCGCACGTCCAAATACACAAGATCTATAAGTCTAAATTTTGTGTTCATGACCCCATATTCTCTTCCTTTTCACGCCTCTCATTTCTTCAATAAGTACCAGTGGCGTAGATAGGTCACCGGGCCAAATACCGGTACTAGAAAAGCATTACATGTATATTAAAGATCTAAGCCCTGCTAACAATCAGATAGGAAACTAACAAACAAGACAACAGACCTCAACAAGCAATCACTAATAACAAAGGTAACTGGACCATGAATTACAGAGTGACAAGTGGCCAGGGATTAGTTTTCAACGCTACTGATCACAATCTAACGTTAACTACAGCAAGTACGGTACTCATTATTTCCCTTTTCGTTCCCTGTGGAGCACGCAGCAACAACTACAGCTGGTCCTCTTAAGGAAATCCCGGACTAAAGCAGTCACGTGCTCTTGCCAGGATGGTCTCTTTACTAATTTCTTTTACATGATGAAACTGTCAGCCACATGCACAACTTCATAAGTAGTTGCCTCTTACGATACGTTTGGGGCAGCAGAGATCCACGGAAACATCAAGGGGGCAACATCGGGTACAGACTTGACACTTTTGTCATCTTCTTGGCCTTAATCGATCTCTCAGGACCTTCCTTTCAGCCATGGATAATTTAGTTGGTTTGGTTTAGCGGAAAACCCCATGAGTGCTCCGATCTCCTCCCTTAGATCACATAAGGAGAATCTCAGCAGCCTTGGATAGAATATGCCTCAACTCTATAGCAGCGTTAACAAAAACCAAGCCCTGTAAAGAACTACTAGTGTCTACCAGCTTGCACAAGATGAAGCGCTGACACAGACTGTGAGGACATCACTGGAACAGGCGATAACCCGTATGCTCATGCGACACTTTTTTTCTGTCAAATTATTTTACATGATAAGTTTTCTTGCCCGAGGCACAACCTTCCTTAGTGGCACTTATGCAATGACTTTGAGCGCTTTATTACATTCTTTGACCTAAAAAAAAACCTTGCTCCAAAATCCAAATGTGCTCAGTTTGTAAGCGATCAGTTTGTAAGCGATCCTGACATACTTCAATACACCTTCTAGGTTTATAACAGCAGACGTATTCCTGTACCTGTGAAACCGGCAATACCGCATCAAGACAACATCCACTTCTGAATGTCAGCAAAGGGAGTTCACGCTGCGGAGGAAAACACAAGAACTGCTGAGACAGAACAGAACCTATGCATCGAGAGTGGGATCCCGCTTAAAGACACCACCACCACGCCCTCCCCTCACCGCAACCCCGTTACGCCGGGACAGCAGTCTCTGGAAACGGCCAATTTCATCTGCTGAAACGTGACACACTGGAATGTGAGACAGAAGAAAGGCATTTTTCTGTAAATGCAGTTCCATGCTGAGCCCGACATGCAGCCCACGCCATGTCTAAATGCTGATTGTTTTAAGTATGCCGTCTGGGCGTAGATTGCATTAAGCCGTCCAACAGATGACTAGTAAGTGAGCCGTCTATATGTAGATTGTATTAAGTAAACTGTCTAAATGATCACTATTAAGTAAGCTGTCTAAATGTAGACTGTATTAAGTAAGCTATCTAAATGTAGACTGTATTACGAGTAAGCTAAATGTAAACTGTATTAAGTAAGCTGTCTAAATGTATACTGTACTAAGTAAGCCGTCTAAATATGGACTCTTTTAAGTAAGCCGTCTAAATGTAGACTGCATTAAGTAGGCTGTCTAAATGTAGTTTATATTAAGTAAGCTGTCTAAATGTAGACTGTACTAAGTAAGCCGTCTAAATATGGACTGTTTTAAGTAAGCCGTCTTAATGTAGACTGTATTAAGTAAGCTGTATAAATGTAGACTGCATTAAGTAAGCCGTCTAAATATGGACTGTTTTAAGTAAGCCGTCTAAATGTAGACTGTATTAAGTAAGCTGTCTAAATGTAGACTGTACTAAGTAAGCCGTCTAAATATGGACTGTTTTACGTAAGCCGTCTAAATGTAGACTGTATTAAGTAGGCTGTCTAAATGTAGTTTATATTAAGTAGGCTGTATAAATGTAGACTGTATTAAGTAAGCTGTCTAAATGTAGACTGTACTAAGTAAGCAGTCTAAATATGGACTGTTTTAAGTAAGCCGTCTAAATGTAGACTGTATTAAGTAAGCTGTATAAATGTAGACTGCATTAAGTAAGCTGTCTAAATGTAGACTGTATTAAGTAAGCCGTCTAAATATGGACTGTTTTAAGTAAGCCGTCTAAATGTAGGCTGTATTAAGTAAGCTGTCTAAATGTAGACTGTACTAAGTAAGCCGTCTAAATATGGACTGTTTTAAGTAAGCTGTCTAAATGTAGACTGTATTAAGTAGGCTGTTTAAAGGTAGGTGTAGTGAAATTGACAGAGATACAACGGTAAAATACATCCAAAGATAACATTTAAGGATAAAAACATAATGCGTAGGCTGCGAATAGTACATGATCGCCTAGACCGCGGGTCATCATCATCCTCCATAATAATTGACTTGCTAGACAGGAGGGGAACGGCGGATCAAAAAGGAAAAAAATATGACTGGAAAGATTGCGTGAGACTAGAAAGGCTAAGGAGACGCAATTGGGGGGGAAACGGAGAAAAGTCACGTTTCCCAAGTTGACATAAAAAGTAAGCAACTCGACAGAAGGGACCATAGATATGTTACGCCACAGTCGTTTATTGGACGCTTTTGCGCGATACCAAGCCCTTGATTTGAATTCAGCGGCTTAAACGCAGATGTTAGGAATATTACAAAAAATTAAAAAGTACTTTTTTCTTAATATTAATGTTAGGAATATAAAAATTAGCTGGCCGGATGGCCTATTCTGAGCAGTGAACTAATATGTTCTTAATTTTACAGACGGATAGATAATATTGAAGATAATGACAAAAGACAGTGTAGTTTACATCATCGACAGACTGTATTGAATCTAAAAGTGTCGCTATTTTGCACACAAAAAAACACGACCTCGAGACGCAGGTGTTCAAATCTACTTGGTATGGAGGAGAGAAGAAGGATATTGTGGTGGGTGGCTGTGTCTAAATATAACTTTTAACGACAAAATTTTGGAGGGGAGAGAAAGGTTGGTTCAAAAATCAAGTACATTTGTAGAAACACAAGTAGAGACGGACAGACTAACAGATAACCATCCATACTTGACTGAAGCATGACTGAAATGACTTTAGTGTAGGAAATTTGAATTTAAAATAAACCTAGGCAGTGATTGGCCACAGACAATCATATCATTAGCGCTCAGACGCGAAAGTGGGGCTATTCTTCAATAGTTGTTCAGTGATAGACACAGATTTTAAAGTGTGGTGATTTCCATATGAAGGAAAATGAAAGAAATTTAGTGACGCCATACTATAGCCAGCAGCTCAGCTGAGTTTTGTAGCTAACTGTGTTATAACCCATCCTGGCGTGTAGACTATGTTGTACTTAGATTGAATCTGAAGATTGAAATTCTTTATTTTGTAGTGTTGAGAAATTTGAGAATATTTTATAAACAATAGCTGGGCAGTATGTTGAATGTGCTAGGACAATGCATATTGATAATCGACCCTGCAACGCCACAACCCTCCATAGTCAGACGCGGGATCAGTAGCGCATGCTCTCTCATGTTGTGCATAGTCCGGGTAGAGACCGCCCATAGAGACTGTCGAGCGTAATTGGACAGTGGTGTGAT
Source organism: Oreohelix idahoensis (assembly GCA_024509875.1). Lineage (NCBI taxonomy): Eukaryota > Metazoa > Mollusca > Gastropoda > Stylommatophora > Oreohelicidae > Oreohelix > Oreohelix idahoensis. Next base: position 155,024 of record JAMPIV010000265.1, on the reverse strand, counting down.
TCTTCCCATATTAGAATTGTCACTCGATACCATAGTTTGCAGATAACTCGAAAGTGTTGTGTGTGTTGATTCCCCATAAAACTCAAGACACGCGTACAGATAGGGAAGGAATGTGCCCCATGAAGTTAGGGAACGATCCCAACACATGATAAAACAATAACCATAGCCAGCACTCAGCTGAGGGGGGTTTTGCAGACAAATTCTGTGTTAGTATTTTTCAGAATATACTGTATCGATTCTAGGATCTATCTTAAAACCACCATGGTAATTATGTGCAAATACTATTGTGTCATGTGAGACTTAACTGACGCCATGTGGAGTGGAGATACTTGTTTTGTTAGTGTCATTCGTAATTGTAGTCCCTACCTGTTAGGGGAATCTCATGGAACCCCCTCCTGGCCCTGTCCCCCACAATCTTTGACGCTCCATAGTATGTCTTCCTAGGGGATTCTTCGCCGTTCTGTTTAGTACCACCCCATCTACCGTGACTATCCCATACAACTCCATTTACGGTGTCTAGGGTACACAGACACTCAACATGTAGTACATGATGAAGAAGTCTACAATAATGAGGCCATATGACCTTACCTATCCATCTAAGATATATTAGGCAGTATGAGAATAACTATAATACACGTGTATTGTCTGATAGCTTGTGGGCCGTCTAACACCAACCTCCCCGACTACAGTTGTTCTGTAGATTAAGGATATGATTGACACTCTAGATGGGTATTGGGAAGCGATTGTCCACCATGGTATTCAAATGTGCCCACTCAATGTGTGCTACAACTGCTTTTGGCCAGAGACGAGCTGGAAACCATGGCCCCGTTACCCTATATGAGATGTGGGACTGTTCATCCCCTCGTATTGTGTGTTGTCCAGGACAGTGGGTAGAGAGGGACCATCGTTTTTGACACATGGCCTCATAGTTAGTTATAATTTAGAGAGACTAGTATGGATGTTTCTGTTGACCCATAAACAAAAGCTCAGTAGTCCCATTTATTCCGTGTTGGCGTGACCTTTACTCGAGTGTGATTTGTGCAGTACTTGTGGTCAGACTGAGAGCAAACTATGTACCGAGGTGTGCCAGCACGGACCACCAGAGTGTGCCTCCTCGCCGGGGCAGGGGTGGGACCGCAAGATTTCAGCACCGCAGAGCTACAAACTAAAAGATGAGTGAGGCCTCTGGTTCCCTTCTGCTGGACATGTTTCACCAACCTACTGTGTAGGTTACTGGAGACTAAGTTGTAGTCGAGGCTCCGAGCTACGGTGTAATATATTGAATGGGTAGACCACCTTATTTACTTGGACACCCTGTGTGAGTAGCAGTAATGATAGATACAGGTGTATTGAGGCCACCCTTACATGTTACTAACATAATGGGGGTCCTCACAAGTAGTGGGGTGGGGGCCACCTACCCCATTTTAATAAAAAAACAAAACTTGTCATTAGGCTATCAGAGACATTTGTACACTATCAGTTATGACATAAATATTCCAATGAGATGATTCTAATACTCAGAAATCCTTTTATTTTGGTCATCTAGAATAAACTATACTCTTGGCCTTAGTCCCCAGCTTACAATATTTGCTACGGACTTTTGAATTTGCATTTATAGGTTTTGAGTATTCATAAATAATAAAAAATCCACATGCAGTTTGTTTTTTCATAATGGTTTTTGGGCAATCACTTTTTTTAAGTTTTACAAGTTACTGGTCAACATTAACAACTTTCCATTGATATCCAGAAACAATAAGAGTGTAGTTGATATAGATTCTGCCCTCTAAAATAAATTTTACCACGTGAGGGTTTGTTCAGGTGTATTTTATTTATTGTTTTACATCTATTAGTGTTTTGTCTCGGTAGAATATGTGCGGGTGTTGGTTTTATCTGTATATATGAGACTAAATACCTATTCCGCGATACTGCACACTTCCATATCATAACCCTAGGACACTTTTTCGTAGCCACATTTCATTAAAAAAAAAATAAGAGTACGCAATGTTTTAGTGTGAGGTCGTAGTGGTAGCAAGTAAAGGCCATTCTCACAATTTCCAAAACTACATTTTTATCTCAGGAGCTCACAGTCGGCCTATCCACGTCCACGATTACATTCCGCAGTAACTATCCCACCTCTTCAGCCACCCCCCCATTCATACCCAATACAACTCAACCACTCTACATTCACCGCATTGCCGTGCTCTTCGTTCCGCGCGCACAGATTTATTCTTGCACAACAGTTAACTCTTCTAGGATCTCCTGGCGGGGAGACACTCGCAAAAGTCTGGCGCCACAAACTACAATCTGTACTACAATATTCACCTTCTAAAAATTAAAAGTGGTCCCGCACTATAAAAAGTTGGTGAATCTTCACAGCAGTAATAATTAATTAGTTAAATGGTTAGTTTGAATTGGTTAGGACTATAGTCATTCAGAAGCTACTTCAGGGTCATTTTTGTAATGGGTAGAGAGATGCGCTTCTTGTCTCTGCATTACCTCTATCGCATTGATCGTAATAAGATGTAGCGATGATACTGTGGAGAGATACTGCGCTAATAGATTTCCTGATCAGCTGACTGCATTGTCCATCTTTGACGCGACAGTTGGATAAGCAGGACTGGTTTAAGTTCCCGCAGTCAGATGAAGGGAATGAGTGACGTGGACAAAATGCCTTTTAATTCAATCACGACACTAATGGCCAATACCACTTGACCTGGATAATATCACTTGAGATCGGGAGAGAGACTCGTGAGACAGATTAGAAAGAAGATACTAACGACTCGGACTGTCTGCTACGATAAACATTTAGCATAAATATGTACGAACGGATAGTCGATAACTATAGGTTAGATGCAAATCTGCAGTGACATAAGAAGAGAGAACCCGGTCCTATCTCACTTCCCACCATGTCGCGCTGGCTCATGAGATCAAATGAGGGCTGCAGAACTCATGATATGCCAGAGTGCAAAACCACAGAAAATCAGCTACCAGGATAGAGCTCTAGAAAAGAAAGACAAGTACACACCGACAGCATAAACGCGCGTTGCGAGGTCAGAATCGGATAAGAATACAGTAGGGCGCACAGCACTGTCGAGACCTGCAAACTCTAGACCAAGGGGATGTCAGTGTACATTGATTAGATCGCAAGCTGCCTGTTGCCACACGACGCGGTGGCCACACACGTAGTTATGAACGCATCATATTAAGGGGACGCTGAGAAAAGATAAAGTTATTCCACACACAGCGTCCAGGCCTTCTGAAACTACGGTGCACGTTAATAGACCACTCTGTTAGCAGCCACTCGGAGCGCACGTTGCCGCGCAGTCAGAGGCAAAGCCCATGCTCTAAAAACTCCGTTGTAAGGTACGCGTCCCTTGATTGATGTAGACCCCCTATTTGATTGAATAAAATAGACTAGCTCCCGTCCCAGAAAGAATAGAATGGTGGTACCTCAGGTCACTCCCTGACAGCGCCTGTTGAGAAGCCAATATTAGCATTGATACGATCCATAGTGGGGATAGCACGAGCGACAAGCATGGTGGTCCCGCAGTTGTTATACACGTACTCACGTCAACTTAAGAGCAGATATTGTTGACCTGACTGCGTAACGTCGCTACATCGATATGTCACTATTATTCACTTTTCTTGCCGCATAGCACTGTAGACTAGGGAAAGCGCTCACCCGAGATCTATCCTCTCTCTTCACCATCCCCCCCCAGTCGATGAGTACATTTATGTCATAGCGTCCAAGTTAGTTCTATTTAAAAGCCAGTCTGACTCGCGCTAAACACGAATGGTGAGACACTTTAGCTAGTACACAGCTATCTTTAGAAATGCACATACATACAGCGACATATCGTCTGGGGATGTGACATCCTCTCCCGCGCTAGACATTGTGTTTCTCTCGCTCTGTAACCTAGAACACTCTCTTGTTGACTCGAGACATACAGCGGAGTTTCGGCATGGGCACTAGAAAGAAAGCAAACTTAAGTCCGCACTGCAGGGAACTGTGCGCTTTAGGCAGAGTAGTATGGGAGTGTGTTATTCTTTTCTATGTATGTTGTTCCCTCTCTGTCTGTATAGTTTTATGATCCGCATGGTACTTATGTACAGTGTTGTTGTATACTCTCCTGTGTTGTGTTTATTCATACTGAACACTTTCACCTCTGCTATATCTGCCACATAACGCTTGTGTTAGTCTGTTTGTTCTCCATGTCTCTGCTCTCTAGTCTGACCCTCATGTCCATATATGTGTATGTATATACCACTACTCTTACGTGCATGAAGCTCTACGTTGACAATGCGTGATGCTATCTGCGCTTCAGCCTTGTAGTTAAGATATATGCTTCACGATCTAAAGAAGCATGACAATGTTCTCTCGCCAGTTATAGCGTGGGCATTATAAACATAAAATATCTTCTCTTGCCACGTACGAAGAAAACGCTCTCACTCTCCACGATCAATTCAGCACAGAGATAGAACGATACTGATTAGTTCACTGCTAGCTATCAGTGTGTGCATTCAATTCTAAGATGACCCATAGATCAATACACTAAAAACCCCCCATCCTCCTGCACTCAAGTTACCACATGGCCTAGGTAAAGTTTGAATGCTGTATACCCGAAGGCCAATATCACACATTGTATTACGCGACTCATCTATTATCTTCGCAGCACTGTCGATTTATTAGAAAACATGACATCCGCGACCCGATCTACCTCATCATTTCTCTCCTCGTGTGTCCAAACACCAGGACTAATCGCACTGAATAAGACACCGTTGTAGCAGACATCACTCCATTGTTATCACCCATGCCCTTGAAGAAGACGCCCATAAAAGCCCGACAGTAAATCAGATAACAATAGTACCGCACCAAAATATGAGAGTCCCTCGTGCCACCTCTTGTCCATCCTTGTCCCTCCCTGCCCCTGCTCGAAATAGCAAGTCGGAATCGCACTAAATAGTTAAAGGTTACTCTCTCTACGTGCCATACCTAGAGCTCTCTCTTGTACATCATCTCCCCCCGTTCTTGTATGAACTGTCAATATCTCTGTTAGATGGCCGAACCCAGCAGTCACAACACCATGATAAGGTGCCATATTGTAATGATACATAGCCGTATGGTCGAAAAGAGATCTCGGTCGAATCCGACCGTAGTGCGAAAGAATCCCTAGCCTCAGTCGGCTATCAAGGCACCTCTCAGTGATCACAGAAATCTCACAGTGAATACAAGGGTGTGTGTGCTAAGGCACATACCACTCAGCCAGTATTTGTGCCTTCGTTCAAATCGACTAACTAGCTCGGTTCAGAAGAGCTTCGAACAGTCCTGAGACTCAGCAACGTCCCACATAGAGGACACGAGACAAGAACTTACGTGCTGCCACTAGCCACTAGTGTGTGGGCTAGAACTCTCATTACTATCACACTCCTAGCATCAAATGCGAGAGATGATGCTCGGAGTAACGCTCATTCGTTGGTGAATGATACGAGAAAGAACTCTCGATCGTACTCATCGTGCGTACGAAGTAGCATGACCTGATGTGTCCTATCGACAGCAAGGCAGCCGCCGTAGTAAGGCGTCCCGTACGCTCCGCTCCTCAAGATCACAATCCAAGATTGTGTAGCATCGCTCGGAATATGGCGACAGATGCAAATCTCTGTATTGAGCATGACTAATCAAATGATCACGCATTGTATAGTTCGATATTAGAAAATAGACACACCAGAGTATGCAGACTCGCACTGTCGAGCAAGGGGGAATATTGAAAGAAGAGCGCAAACTTTAATGATCAAGGCGAAGACAGGGTAACGTACCGTCTCTCTATACCCGTGCATGACACACAGAGAGAGCCGTGCACTCGTGTCTCTTCTCTCTCGCCGCCCTCTCGCTTACAACTCTCGCCGGCACCGATCTCCCTTAATAGAGGGAGCTTGTACGGATGTATTGGACAGTGTTAACAACGTTAAAGGGGCGTGTCGATATCCAAGATAGTCAGTGATCCACCTGTCGTAACTCTCACTTTCTGCCTCATTTCTCACCATATGTGCTGGTCTCTGTCAAGACATTACTCATTTGGTCAATCCTCCTTCGGAACGTAATAGTCTCGCAACTGTTGCTTTAAGTGATGCTTGTTTATAGAAGCTCTGTCGGACGCATATACTGTCCATGAGGAACTTCATATCTCAGTCTCCAACCTCAATCAGCGTCCCAGAAATAGAAAATAATTTGGTCCGGATCTCTCATAAACAATCTAAAGTGGGGAGACAAACCCCAGAAAAAAAATTGGTAGTGGTCGATTTGTGAGTGATGATTCTAGGAAGAAAAGTCCTCATTATAGAGCTTCTAATGGACGGGACCCGATGGGTTCCATGAAAAATAAGTATGATAAATTAAAGATCCAGATGTAACTTTATTAAGGACCTGGACAGATGAGAAGGCGGAAGAGACTGTTACCTCATCTTATCAATACGTGAACGAACTGACCACTCGTTTGAAAGCTGGATGGAAACTGGCAAATGATAATTTGAAACAAGCCAGGAAGAAACATGCAGCATATTTTAATAGGAAGGCAAAGGACAGGGAACTGGCAGTCGGAGAGAAGGTGCTGCTTCTACTACCCGGAAGCCAGAATAAATTACAAATTGGTTGGCAAGGTCCATATACGGTTCTAGAGAAGGTGTCTAGAACAAACTATAAAATTGACAAAAAGGGGAAGGAAAAAGTTTATCATGTAAACCTGTTAAAGAAGTATCTGGACAGACCACTCCAGGAAAGCACCCCCTTATTGACCTTAGCTATTGCAACCCAGATGCAAAAAGAACCACTCACCTCACATGAATACCCATTACATCCTTGTGAAACAGCAGCACAGGTAAAAGTCAGTAAGCACCTGACTAAAAACCAGAGGGAGAGAGTTCAAAAGGTTCTGGAGGAACATACAGATGTATTAACAGATAAACCAGGCCATACAAATTTGCTACAGTATGACATGAAACTGGTAGACTCAAACCCAATCTGTATGAGAGCCTATTCTATTCCGTTCGCGAAGGAGAAGGCATTGAAGGAAGAAATAGAGTATTTGTTGAAGGAGGGGATTATTTCGCACAGTGAATCATCTTTTAGTTCTAGTGTCGTTTTGTTGAGAAAACCGTCTGGGGAACACAGACTGTGCATAGATTACAGGAAACTGAATGCTGTCACAGAAGGACAAGTGGATCCATTACCAGACACAAAACAGTTATTTGCCAGACTGAACAAGGCAAAATACTTTTCAAAAGTGGATCTTAGTAAAGGCTATTACCAGATCCCAGTGAAGCCTGAAGTGAGACCTTATTTGGCTTTTAGCACTTCGGATGGACATTATGAATTCAATATGCTACCATTCGGACTGAAAAATGCTCCGAGTGTGTTTTCAAGGATGATGCGCAAATTGTTGGATCCCCTGAATAACCCATGTATCACGAATTTCATGGATGATATTCTCGTCGCCACAGAGACATTTGAAGAACACACTGAAGCTCTGGAGATGTTGTTTGACAGACTTCGGGAAGCGAACTTAACTGCTAGGCCAACAAAATGTTGTATTGGATGCAAAGAGTTGGAATTCTTGGGACACACTGTATATCAGGGTAATATGACCCCTGATCCTAAGAACTTGGAAAAACTGCAGAGAGCACCTAGGCCGCAAACAAAAAAGGACGTGCGATCATTTGTGTCGTTATGCGGATTTTATCAGAAATACATCAAGAATTTTAACGCTATTTGTGCTCCTCTGACTGATCTGACTCGCAAGGGACTTCTAGATAAAATTATTTGGACTGCACAATGTGAACTAGCGTTCCAAGAGTTAAAGGAAAAACTCACTAGCAAGCCTATTCTCAAACTGCCTGATTTGACACAGGACTTTGTCTTAAGAACCGATGCAAGTAATGTGGGACTCGGAGGGGCTTTGTTGCAAAGATCATCTTCACCTGATGGGGAACTTAAACCAGTCGCTTATGCAAGCCGCAAATTGAATAAGGCGGAACAAGGATACTCCACAAGCGAAAAAGAATGTTTAGCATTAATCTGGGCAATAAAGAAGTTTCAAATCTATCTGTATGGTAGGACTTTTGTGGTGGAGACGGACCATCAGCCTCTCGTGTTCTTGTCTCAGGCTAAGCATGAAAACGCAAGATTGCTGAGGTGGTCTTTGTTGCTTCAACCTTATCAGTTTAGTATCCAATATATCCCAGGCAAATTAAATGTCGGTGCAGATTTCCTCAGTCGGCACCCCTGTGATCAAAATTAGAGTAGTGGCAGACGTGAGGAGTAATTTTACCTATGTGTACCGCTGGTTTTGGAACTTGCCATAGGCATGTTTTCAAGTGGGGAGATGTGTAGTGAAATTGACAGAGATACAACGGTAAAATACATCCAAAGATAACATTTAAGGATAAAAACATAATGCGTAGGCTGCGAATAGTACATGATCGCCTAGACCGCGGGTCATCATCATCCTCCATAATAATTGACTTGCTAGACAGGAGGGGAACGGCGGATCAAAAAGGAAAAAAATATGACTGGAAAGATTGCGTGAGACTAGAAAGGCTAAGGAGACGCAATTGGGGGGGAAACGGAGAAAAGTCACGTTTCCCAAGTTGACATAAAAAGTAAGCAACTCGACAGAAGGGACCATAGATATGTTACGCCACAGTCGTTTACTGGACGCTTTTGCGCGATACCAAGCCCTTGATTTGAATTCAGCGGCTTAAACGCAGATGTTAGGAATATTACAAAAATTAAAAAGTACTTTTTTCTTAATATTAATGTTAGGAATATAAAAATTAGCTGGCCGGATGGCCTATTCTGAGCAGTGAACTAATATGTTCTTAATTTTACAGATGGATAGATAATATTGAAGATAATGACAAAAGACAGTGTAGTTTACATCATCGACAGACTGTATTGAATCTAAAAGTGTCGCTATTTTGCACAAAAAAACACGACCTCGAGACGCAGGTGTTCAAATCTACTTGGTATGAAGGAGAGGGGATATTGTGGTGGCTGTGTCTAAAAATAACTTTTAACGACAAAATTTTGGAGGGGAGAGAAAGGTTGGTTCAAAAATCAAGTACATTTTGTAGAAACACAAGTAGAGACGGACAGACTAACAGATAACCATCCATACTTGACTGAAGCATGACTGAAATGACTTTATGGTAGGAAATTTGAAATTCAAATAAACCTAGGCAGTGATTGGCCACAGACAATCATATCATTAGCGCTCAGACGCGAAAGTGGGGCCATTCTTCAATAGTTGTTCAGTGATAGACACAGATTTTAAAGTGTGGTGATTTCCATATGAAAGAAAGTGTAAGAAATTTAGGGACGCCATACTATAGCCAGCAGCTCAGCTGAGTTTTGCTAGCAATTCTGTGTTATTTATTCATAATCTGGTAAGATTGAAATTATTTCCTTATATATTTTGAATATTGTTTCATGTTTGAGTGATTTGATACTGCCATATCGAAATCTAGCCTTACAAACAAGTAGGGATTTGCTCTAGACCCCCCGCCCAGGTCAGGGTCTAGGGACCAACAATGTACATAAACTCCAGCAAGGATTATGCAAGACAGATCAAGTGTTGAGAATAATGAAACATATTACCTATCCTCTTTTAGGGCAGAAAACTAATAAATATTTTTCAGAATCTATGGTCTGGGAGGATCTATCTGATGTAAAACCACCATGGTAAATAAATGTGCTGTTTGGTCAGAGAGATCTGACCTGTCTGTATGATGTGGTTGTTGTGTCAGTGTTGTGTCCAGACGTGGGTAGAGAATAGATTTTGACACATGGCCCATACTTTGATTGCAGAGCTGTGAGTTTCTGTTGTCAACAAAGCAGTGTCTATTCAGTTGGTGACTTTACTCGAGTGTATCTGTGCAGTACTTGTGACAGAGACCACCATTATTGCCCGCCAGCACGGAGAGGTGGGACCACAAGATTTCAGCACCAGAGCTACAACTACAAGATGAGTGAGCCTCTGGTCTGCTGGACATTCACCAACGCTGTGTAGTTACTAATACCCCCATAAAAATTCCCACCATTTTCTGGACACTGTGTAGTCAATATAGACAGGTGTGATGAGGCCACCCCAACAGCACAAACATTAACTATCCTCCCAAGTAGATGACTACTAGAACATTTTAATAAAACTAACTGGTATAGTACATATATATGTACACTATTGCATTTATGATATAATATTCCATGCATTTCTTTCATAATCTCTAAATCCTTTTAAGTTCTGGTCAACCTAAAAAATTGATCCAGAACAAAATAAATGTAATTCTATCAAAAAAATTTTACACACGTGAGTTAGTTCAGTGTATTTTAACATTTATTAATATTATTAGTCTTGTTAAATATCTGTGGGTATATCTATAACCTATTATACCACACTACATATCATAACCCTAGACACTTTACGTAGCCACATTCATTAAAAAAAAAATTAAGTGTGAGGTCGTAGTGGTAGCAAGAAAGGCCTTCTGACAATTCTCAACTACATTTTATCTCAGGAGCCTTCACAGCTGGCCTCATACGATTACATTTAGTAATATCAACATCATACAATACCATCAAACACCACTACAGTAGGTTGTATTAAGTAAGCTGTATAAATGTAGGTAAGTGGAGGACCCTGTCTGCTGATGCTTCCACCATGGCACCCCTACGACCCATGACGGGTTACGGGTTGAGATGAGATGATAAATGTCGACTGCATTAAGTAAGCTGTATAAATGTAGACTGTACTACGTAAGCCGTCTAAATATGGACTGTTTTAAGTAAGCCGTCTAAATGTAGACTGTATTAAGTAAGCCGTCTAAATGTAGACTGCATTACGTAAGCCGTCTAAATATGGACTGTTTTAAGTAAGCCGTCTAAATGTAGACTGTACTAAGTAAGCCGTCTGAATATGGACTGTTTTAAGTAAGCTGTCTAAATGTAGACTGTATTAAATAAGCTGTCTAAGTGTAGACTGTATTAAGTAAGCTGTCTAAATGTAGACTGTATTAAGTAAACAGAAAAATTGTAGGCTGTTAAATAAACCGTATAATTATAGACTGTATTAAGTAGTAAGCCGTTCAAAAGATGACTAGTAAGTAAGCCATGCAAATGATGAAAGTTTTAAGTAAGCCGTCTAAATATAGAATGTATTAAGTAAGCTTTCTAAATGTAGATTGTGTTAAGTAAGCCGCCTAAATGTAGACTGTATCAGGTAAGCTCTCTACGTTGACTGTGTTAAGCGAGTGATGTGGTCAGCATCACGCCGGCCGCCTTAACCTTCCCAGCGTTGCTCTGGTACCCAATTCATGAGACTGGGTCGATCCCGGAGCCGTTTGTGGTCTAAAAAATCCCACTTCAACTGGGGATCGAACCATACTGTACTGCTTTAGCACCAGTAGGCGAAAACTTAACGACATTTCTTTTATCTTCTAAGAAATTAGTGAGTTCATCATGAGTCAGATCAACCTGAATATTCTCTGAGATCTGATGTTTTGTCTGTAGGAACAGTACGCCGTTGACCAACAGGTAAACAACTTCCACACCACCGTTTGGAAGACAACAATCAATATTTAAAAGACAACAGATTTGCCAGTCGAAACGATCTGCAACGGAGGACAGGTGGACCATTTTCAGCTGAAGACGTGGCTGTTAGAGATTAATTTTCTACTAGAACATGGGTCGGGGAACAGGGGGAAATTACCCCAAAAGGGATAAAAATGAAAGGTACTGGTCTAGAAAGCGGGCCCCGGAAGTTCAGGTTTTTGAAAACGCGAATCCGACTTTTTATTTAACAACTCCCGATCCGACTTTTGTATCAACCGCCCACTATTTGCCTTTAGCAGTGTTTCGTGCTTTAATTGTGTTTCGCGCATTAGCTGAATGTTCCGTGCCGGAGCGTTTTAACTTTATTGGATGCGCCGATCGAGCACATAATTCCGAGCCGACTGCATCTGAATAGGTGTCCATCGCCGGTCGAGGTCGTTTGTGCATCAAATGGTCATGATACCCCAGACGAACAGACATGTGACAGCTACGGCAAGACGGTTGGGTTATCTCCCCCTCATACGATACATATTTCGTTTACCATTTCGTAAATTGTGTTTCGTTTCTCGGAAAAAGTCTGGGGCCCGCTTTCTAGACCAGTACCAAATGAAAATGTTGGGGGTAATGAAAGCTCAAAATAAAATATAAATAAAAGTGTTGCGAGGTCATCGAACTCATTCGCTTATTATTTGTGTCCCTCTCCCCCCCTCAATTTTAATAGATGAACAATACATTCCTACTTTTATAAAATTAACCCCCCTTGATAATTAAGTCACATGGCCTTATCAAAGACGCCATTTTGGCTAGTCCTTAAGTTAATAACGTCAGTTATGATCTCGACTCCCGACTAGGAAGGAGCACGCTAGCCCAGTCGGACCCCAATATTTATTCCAAGGTTCGTGGCTTGATGTTTGGTGGTGATGTAATCTTATGAAAGTACTCTGAGCCATATTTGTAACTGCTACTATACTGTTCAAAAAAAGAAACGCATAGCTACTGAAGGCACACACATAGCCATAGTTTTGACATTCAATAACTTCTTTAATTTAATGAGTTAATTGTTCAAATTGCACACAAGAATACCTTAGGGTTCAACCAATCAATTGACAGTTGTTTTGCATCTGGGTCACGAGAGTTTTTTGGCGTACGGACTTTCCCGTTAGTATGGTGTGTGGCCTCCTCTTGCATCGATCAGCGACTGGCATTTCCTGGGCATGGATGCGATCAGGCGTCGGTGGGATGGCTGACAAACACATGACGTTGGCTAGCAACGTCTCGGCGACAAACACGTCTATGCGGGATGGCTAGGGAAGGGTGAGAATGTTGTTGGCAGTCAGGAACTGCGTGGTCAACCGTGCACAATGGGGTCTGGCGTTGTCCTGTTGAAACACAGACCTTTGGGCAGCCAAAAGTGGAAGGACATGGGGTCGAAGAATTTCATTGACGTATCGTTGCGCATTCAAGCCTCCTTCAATGTGCACCAATTGACTCCTTCCGTTGTAACTGATCATTCCCCACAACATTGCACCTCCACCACCGTGCGGCGGAGCTTCATCAAAGCAATTTTGGGCAAAACGTTCATTTCGCCTACGGTAGACCCTACGCCGTCTATCATGACGCTGCAACAAAAAGAAAGATTCGTCACTAAACCAGACACGTCTCCATTGATTGTCAGCTGCCCAGGGACGATGTTGATTGGCCCAAAGAAGTCGATTTTGGCGATGGCGGCGCGTAAGGACAGGTCCTCGGTGAGGTCGTTGTGCCCAAAGTCTAGCGTCATGCAGTCTATTCCAGACAGTTTGATCAGACACATGACGTCCTGCAGGCAATGACTGGGCAGTTGAGGAAGATGTTGTAAACTTGTCTCTGAGGTGACTAAGCCGAATAAAGCGATCCTCCGCTGCTGTTGTCACTCTGAGTCGTCCACTGCGATGCCGGTCTTCAACTGAGCCAGTGGCTTGGAACCGGTGCCAAAGTCGACTGATGGTACTCTGATGCACGCTTAGATGCCTGGCAACCTGACTTTGACTTTCGCCTGCATGCAGTCGGCCAACAGCAATGTTCCTTAAATTTATCGATAGAGCCGCCATAAATGTCTGCTTGAAAATGAACTGAATCTTTTGTGTGTAGCGTTATCCTTTATAGGGTTTCAGTTGCGTAGTCAGTGAATAGTGTTCACCCCAAATTTTTTACGTGAAAGCGCGCGCAACATGAGCTGTGGTAAAAAATTGCGTCATAAACACTATTGACCACTGCGTTGTAACGATTACAAAAACGAACGCAATTCAGGTCAACACGTGCATTTGACACTGTAAAGAACATTTGAGGCTGGTTTTTATATACCCTAGCACCAAATTTTACTTACAAACTCATAAAAACGCGCCCTCGTATAGCTATGCGTTTCTTTTTTTTTTTGAACAGTATATTATTCTGCTTCTCTTTTCTAATAACTCCGCCAATGCCGGTCCCAAGCCCGGATGAAAAAGGAGGAGGGCGGCCTGCATGGAGGCCGTAAGGAGGCAGCCCCTCCACCATACAAAGGCACAACAGGTCAATCACCTGTTTGCTTTAAATCACGATTACTAGCAACACAAGAGAGAAAACTGGACTGATTCTAAAGGCGACGAACTGGAACGGACTACGGACTACGACTTATGGAACTTGGAACACAAGAAGTATAAATGAGAAGGAAGAGGAGCTGGTGGAAGAGATGAGGAAAGCAAAACTAGAAATCCTGGCTATAACGGAAACAAAGAAAAAAGGACAAGGAGTCATGGATCTCGATGGCAACACGCTGCTCTACAGTGGTGTACCCATGTCTGAAAGAGCTAAAGGGGGCGTGGGTTGCATTGTGGCCCAAAATCAAAAAGATAGTATCAAGGGATGGAACTTTGTCTCAGAGCGCATTATGGTTGTGAAACTAAAAGAAGGAGAAACCATAGTCAACCTGGTCATAGTGTATGGGCCAAATGAGGATGAGAGAGCAGAGGTCAAGGAGGAATTCTTCGAGCTGCTTCAAAGGACAGTGGATGACTGCCTAGATGAAGTTATTATGCTCGGAGATTTTAATGCCAGAGTTGGAAATGACCATGCTAGATGGGGTGGAGTTATCGGAAGATATGGAGAAGATACTCTCAATGACAATGGAAAGCGACTCCTTAGATTCTGCAGTGAGCAGAATCTGATCATTACAAACACAAAGTTCCCCCATAAGCGCATACATGCATACACTAGATGTGAACCAACAAAGAATGAGAAGTCAGTGATCGACTATGCCATTGTTCGGAGAAGCTCATTCAAATATGTCCGAGATGCTAGAGTCTGGAGGGGGCCAGAGATTGGAAGTGATCACTACCTGCTAACAATCAAAAGAACAACTGAAAGAGTTGCTCAGCCTAGGAACTGTCCAACATCACGCAAGAAACCAAGTAAACGAGCAGGAGAAATGAGCATTAGGACCTACAAGCTGAGAGAGCCAGAAATTAAGACCAGATATCAGGGGCTTATTGCTGCAGCGGTGAGCAACACAGAAGAACGACCTGATGACTTGGAAACCCTCTGGATTAAATTCAAGGATATCATAAAGACAGCTGCTGCAGAAGCATGCAGTGAAGTCCGACTTGGGAACAAGAGAAAGAGGACACCTTGGTGGACAGAGGAAGTCAAAGAGAAAATAAGAGAGAAGAAAATGGCATGGAAACAATACTTAGGAGCTAAAAACACAACAGGACAAATGGAAAAATATAGAGAACATGTGACACTCAGAACAGAAGCAAAGAACAAAGTGCTAGCAGCAAAACAGAAGTCCTGGGAAGAATTTGGAGAAAAGCTAGAAAAAGATGCACAAGAAAACCAGAAATTGTTCTATAAGACTCTAAAGAACATGAGGAAGGAAAAACAATGGCCTCTCAAATTTATAAAGGACAAGCAAGGCAAATTGCTTACTGCCCCGAAGGAAGTAATGGGAAGATGGAAAGAATATTTCTCAGAACTCCTGGATGGTGAGCGTGGTGAAGCATCAGAAATGATAAACACTAGCACAGAAGAGAAAACCAATGATGGTGAAGATGACATAAAGATGGAAGAACTGAAGGCAGCACTGGAGAAAATCAAGATGGGCAAAGCAGCAGGGCATGATGATATAACACCAGAAATGGTTAAGTTCATGGGAGCATCAGGCGACCTATTACTCTTAAGGGTTTTACAGGCAGCGTGGTACAACAAGACCATACCAAAGGATTGGGAGATTGCCATCATAACACCAATTTTCAAAAAGGGTGACAATCGACAGTGTGGAAACCATAGAGGCATATCCCTTCTCAGTGTCCCTGGTAAAATCTACTCTAGAATCCTAGAACAGAGACTCCGACGCCTAGCTGAGCCACAATTGGATGAGGTCCAGTGCGGATTCCGAGCAAACCGAAGTACTCAAGACCTAATCTTCACACTCAGACAGCTGAGTGAAAAGGCCCTTGAGTATAAGAGTGAGATGCATCTTTGTTTCATAGATCTGGAAAAGGCGTTTGACAGGGTCCCCTGGAGCAAACTTTGGGACTGTTTGGCAAGGAAGAATATTCCAGCACCTCTGATTCATGCTATACAGAGCTTCTACAAGTCTTGCAGAAATTATGTGAGGACAGCAAACCATAAGTCGGAAGAGTTCAGGACCACCACTGGTGTAAGACAAGGTGATATCCTATCACCTTACCTCTTCATACTCCTTATGGACGATGTCATCAAGGCATGTAAGGAGAGAACAAGAAAGTATTCAGTGGGGTACTGGAAGATGAGACAGGTCTATATTTCGGAGCTGGCATTTGCTGATGATGTTGCCCTGATTGCTAAATCAGAGGCACATCTCCAATCCAACCTGCAAGTCTGGAAGGAAGAGCTGGAGAAGAGAGGGATGGTCATAAGCAGCTCTAAAACAAAATCTATGGTGATATCACGAGAAGAAAGAAAACATCAGATTAAGCTGGGAGAACAGGTCCTGGAGCAGGTCGACCACTTTAAATACCTCGGAGCTATTATAGACCGAAAGGGAGGCATCAAAGAAGAGTTGGCCACTCGAAAAGCAGCAGCTGGGAGACTTTTTCAGGCCATAAATCGAGGATTCCTCAGCAAGAGAGAGGTTGGTAAGAAAACGAAGATGGCTGTATACCGCTCCACCTATGTCCCAGTCTTGACATACGGATGCGAGTCATGGGCAATGACTACAACCCATAAAAGCCAGATCCAAACCTCAGAAATGAGGTATCTAAGGAAGGTGGTTGAAGTAACAAGAAGAGACATGGTACGCTGTTGTGGTGTTGATGGTATTGTATGATGGTGTTATTACTACATGTAACTTGTATGAGGCCAGCTGTGAAGGCTCCTGAGATAAAATATAGTTGAGAATTATCAGAAGGCCTTTCTTGCTACCACTACGACCTCACACTTAATTTTTTTTTTTCCTTAATGAATGTGGCTACGTAAAGTGTCTAGGGTAATGATGTGTAATGTGGTGTGTTAGTTATAAATACACCCACAGACATTTAAGAAGACTAAATGATTAACAAGTGTTAAAATACACTGAACTAACTCACGTGTATACAGTTTTTGATATAATTATATTACATTTATTGGTTCTGGATCAAGTTTTTTGTGACCAGAACTGATTTTAAAAGAAGGATTGAAAATTTATGAAAAATATGCATGGAATGTTACATAATAAATGCAAGAGCGTACCTATTTAAGTACTAGACTAGTTAGTTTTATTAAAAAAAGTTCGAGTAGTCATCTCTTTGGGAGGATATTTACTGTTTGTGCTGTTGGGGTGGCCTCATCACACCTGTCTATATTGACTACACAATGTCCAGAAAATGGTGGGAATTTTTACGGGGATATTAGTCACTACCAATAGTTGGTGAATGTCCAGCAGACCAGAGGCTCACTCATCTTTTTGTAGCTCTGGTGCTGAAAACTTGCGGTCCCACCTCTCCGTGCTGGCGGGCAATAATGGTGGTCTCTGTCACAAGAACTGCACAGATACACTCGAGTAAAGTCACCCACCGAATAGACTCTGCTTTGTTGTCGATAGAAAACTCACAGCTCTGCAATCAAAGTATGGGCTATGTGTCAAAATCTATTCTATACCCACGTCTGGACACCACACTGACACAACAACCACATCATACAGACAGGTCAGATCTCTCTGACCAAACAGCACAGTTACCATGGTGGGTTTACATCCGATAGATCCTCCCAGACTATAGATTCTGAAAAATAATTATTAGTTGTCGGCCCTAAAATGGTTTGGGGTTACAAATCACTCGAAACATGAAGTCGGCCCTAAAGAAGATAGGTAATCTGCATAATCCTTGCTGTAGTTTATGTACCTTGTAGCAAAACTCAGCTGAGCTGCTGGCTATAGGATGGCGTCCCTAAATTTACTTCACTTGCTTTCATATGGGAAAACACCACACTTTAAAATCTGTGTCTAACACTGAACAATTATTGAAGAATGACCCCAAATGCGCTCTGAGCGCTAATGATATGCTTGTCTGTGGCCAATCACTGCCTAGTTGTACTTTAAATTTCAAATTTCTACACTAAAGTCATTTCAGTCATGCTTCAGTCAAGTATGGATGGTTATCTGTTAGTCTGTCCGTCTCTACTTGTGTTTCTAAAAAAAATGTGCTTGATTTTTGAAGCAACCTTTCTCTCCCCTTAAAATTTTGTCGTAAAAAGTTATATTTAGACACAGCTACCGCTCAAAAAACCCTCTCCTCCATAATAAGTAACTTTGAACACTTGCGTCCCCAAGGTCGTGTTTTGTGTGCAAATAACGACACTTTTTATTCAAGGCAGTCTGGCGATGTTGTAAACTACACTGTCTTTTGTCATTATCTTCAATATTATCTATCCGTTTGTAAAATTAAGAACATATTAGTTCACTGCTCAGAATAGGCCATCTGGCCAGCTAATTTTTATATTCCTAACATTAATATTAAGAAAAATTACTTTTTAAATTTTTGTAATATTCCTAACATCTGCGTTCTTCCGCTCAAATTCAAATCAAGCGCTTGGTATCGCAAAACGTCCAATTCCGTACCTCGTGTCAATTTGGGGGACTTGAATTTTTACTTTCCTCCATCCCCCCCAATTGCGTCTCTTTAGCCTTGCTACGCAATCTTTCCAGTCATATTTTTTTCTTTTTGATCCTCCGTTCCCCTCCTGTCTAGCAAGTCAAATTTATGGAGGGTGATGACCCGCGGTCTAGGCGATCATGTACATCAGCAGCCTACGCATTATGTTTTTATCCTTAAATGTTATCCTTGGAGGAATTTCACCGTTGTATCTCTGTCAATTTCACTACACATCTCCCCACCTGAAAACATGCCTATGGCAAGTTCCAAAACCAGCGATACACATAGGTAAAATTACTCCTCACGTCTGCCACTACTCTAATTTTGATCACAGGGGTGCCGACTGAGGAAATCTGCACCGACATTCAATTTGCCTGGGATATATTGGATACTGAACTGATACGGTTGAAGCAATAAAGACCACCTCAGCAATCTTGCGTTTTCATGCTTAGCCTGAGACAAGAACACGAGAGGCTGATGATCCGTCTCCACCACAAAAGTCCTACCATACAGATAGATTTGAAACTTCTTTATTGCCCAGATTAATGCTAAACATTCTTTTTCGCTTGTGGAGTATCCTTGTTCCGCCTTATTCAATTTGCGGCTTGCATAAGCGACTGGTTTCAGTTCCCCATCAGGTGAAGATGATCTTTGCAACAAAGCCCCTCCAAGTCCTACATTACTTGCATCGGTTCTTAAGACAAAGTCCTGTGTCAAATCAGGCAGTTTGAGAATAGGCTTGCTAGTGAGTTTTTCCTTTAACTCTTGGAACGCTAATTCACATTGTGCAGTCCAAATAATTTTATCTGGAAGTCCCTTGCGAGTCAGATCAGTCAGAGGAGCACAAATGGCGTTAAAATTTTTGATGTATTTCTGATAAAATCCGCATAACGACACGAATGATCGCACGTCCTTTTTGGTTTGCGGCCTAGGTGCTCTCTGCAGTTTTTCCAAGTTCTTAGGATCAGGGGTCATATTACCCTGATATACAGTGTGCCCCAAGAATTCCAACTCTTTGCATCCAATACAACATTTTGTTGGCCTAGCAGTTAAGTTCGCCTCCCGAAGTCTATCAAACAACATCTCCAGAGCTTCAATGTGTTCTTCAAATGTCTCTGTGGCGACGAGAATATCATCCATGAAATTTGTGATACATGGGTTATTCAGGGGGTCCAACAATTTTCGCATCATCCTTGAAAACACACTCGGAGCATTTTTCAGTCCGAATGGTAGCATATTGAATTCATAATGTCCATCCGAAGTGCTAAAAGCCAAATAAGGTCTCACTTCAGGCTTCACTGGGATCTGGTAATAGCCTTTACTAAGATCCACTTTGAAAAGTATTTTGCCTTGTTCAGTCTGGCAAATAGCTGTTTTGTGTCTGGTAATGGATCCACTTGTCCTTCTGTGACAGCATTCAGTTTCCTGTAATCTATGCACAGTCTGTGTTCCCCAGACGGTTTCCTCAACAAAACGACACTAGAACTAAAAGATGATTCACTGTGCGAAATAATCCCCTCCTTCAATAAATAATCTATTTCTTTCCTTTAATGCCTTCTCCTTCGCGAACGGAATAGAATAGGCTCTCATACAGATTGGGTTTGTGTCTACCAGTTTCATGTCATACTGTAGCAAATTTGTATGGCCTGGTTTATCTGTTAATACATCTGTATGTTCCTCCAGAACCTGTTGAACTCTCTCCCTCTGGTTTTTAGTCAGGTGCTTACTGACTTTTACCTGTGCTGCGGTTTCACAAGGATGTAATGGGTATTCATGTGAGGTGAGTGGTTCCTTTTGCATCTGGGTTGCAATAGCTAAGGTCAATAAGGGGGTGCTTTCCTGGAGTGGTCTGTCCAGATACTTCTTTAACAGGTTTACATGATAAACTTTTTCCTTCCCCTTTTTGTCAATTTTATAGTTTGTTCTAGACACCTTCTCTAGAACCGTATATGGACCTTGCCAACCAATTTGTAATTTATTCTGGCTTCCGGGTAGTAAAAGCAGCACCTTCTCTCCGACTGCCAGTTCCCTGTCCTTTGCCTTCCTATTAAAATATGCTGCATGTTTCTTCCTGGCCTGTTTCAAATTATCATTTGCCAGTTTCCATCCAGCTTTCAAACGAGTGGTCAGTTCGTTCACGTATTGATACGATGAGGTAACAGTCTCTTCCGCCTTCTCATCTGTCCAGGTCCTTAATAGAGTTACATCTGGATCTTTAATTTACCATACTTATTTTTCATGGAACCCATCGGGTCCCGTCCCTTAGAAGCTCTATAATGAGGACTTTTCTTCCTAGAATCATCACTCACAAATCGACCACTACCAATTTTTCTCTGGGGTTTGTCTCCCCACTTAAGATTGTTTATGAGAGATCTTCGCTCTCTTGTCTGTTCTTCCAGTTTATATAAGTCTGACCGAGGGATTGTCATCCTATCCTGGGTTAAATTCCTTCTTTGTACTTTTCGCATAGCGGCCATGTTAATCCATTCAAGTGAAGACTGGGTGTGAAAAGGGGGCTCCCATTCCACTTTGTCTACCCGTGTATAATTAGTTTTCCTTTCAGGCCTAAAGTTGCCCCGTGGCGGTTCTAGGTCCTGCACATATTTTCCCTTTGTGGGTGTTCCCTCATGAAATACGCCACATGCTTCTACAAAGTTTTCAACATCGACATTTACGTCGGGCCAATAGTATCTTCGAGCAATCTTTTGGCAGATGGTACCGACTTTCTCATGGTCACCATCTTTTCCAACATGTAAGCTCCTTATTAAGTTTGCCCTATATATCTTGGGAAGAACTAACTGTCCGTGACCAGTGGATCTAGTTCCTGTCTTCCTGTATAATAGTTTATTCTTCATGAAATATTCCCCCTTGCTCGGAGGTGTGTGGCATTTGGGCAATTTTTTAAAACATGGCTGGAGTGTCCTATCCTCAGCCTGCGCCTTCCTCATCTCCTCTGGATGAGCGTTTATAGGTTCACCTTCTTCCTCCTTCTTCTGTGACCTGGTCTGCACTGTCGCCATGATCACAGGTTTCTCGGGATTCCCCAAGAAGACGTATCTACACCCCAAGATTAGAGGGTAGATTGGTTCATCTATCACTGCTGCTCTGATTTCTCCTTCCACATAGCGAGTTTTCACCGTTATCCTTGCGATGGGAAGTGTCATGAGTGGTATGTCCTTAGTCGCCCCTTGTATTTCCACTGTTTCTGTGGTATACTGACTTGGGTCCACTAGGCTAGACTTCACAACTGAATCATAATCCAAACCTGTATCATAAAGGCACCTTATGGTGACCCCATTACAAATAACATCCTCACAAACTGGGGGGTGATAAGGTTCCTGTTGTCCCTTAGGATTAACCTTTAATCTTTGCGTCCCCGACTTCATTGCAGCAATGTTTGAAGGTTTCCTTCTACAAAATTCGGTGTTATGGTTATCCTTCTTGCACCATTTGCACCATCTTTTTCCTTGGTTCAACGGTTTTCTTTCATTGAACTTTTGGTCATTGAACTGTGAGTTTCTGTCGCGATAGTCATTTCTTGGCCGCTCAAAATTTGTCCTACCCTTATTTCCCTGCTCTCTATTATCAAATTTATTAAATTGCTGTGGAGCTTTAAAATTGTCTATGTGCTTCTTCTTAGCACCACTTACCTCTGCCTGGCTGCCTGATACCTCTCAGCAACATTTAAAATTTCCCCCAACTTCTCTGCACCCTGTTCCATGAGAAATTTTCTCATGTCTGGAGCCATGGACTCTCTCAATTGCTCAATCATGATCATTTCTTTAAGATCTTGGGTCTTCCCCAGAGCCGTCCATTTCTCCAAATAGGTTTCTAGTCTGGCAGAGAATTGGTGGTATGTCTCCCCAGACAACAGTTTGGCATTTCTAAATTTCTTACGATAAAATTCACCATTCTTCTCGTACCTTAATAACAAAGCCTGCTTTAACATGTCATAATTGTCTTGGTCTTCCCTGTTCATTTTGGCAAATACTTCATAAGAAGCACCCCTCAATCCCTGTGATAGCTTTAAACTCCACCTCTCTCTCTCTAACCCATATGTAGTAGCTAATAACTCAAAACGTCCCAGGTACCCCTCTATGTCATCGTCTTTTTCAACAAAATGGTCTAAATGAAACCCCATAGCTGAGTTTGAGGCTCCCATACTGGGCGTAGCATCTGAGGCAAAAGGGCTGGCACCATTTTCAGGGGCCGGGCCTTGTAATTCCAGCTCCCTTAGTCGTAATTCGTGCTCCCTCTGCAACCTTCTATCTTCAGCCTCCCTTTCGGCCTTTTTATCTTCTGCCTCCCTTTGCTGTCGTTTTTCTTCTGCCTCCCTTTGCTGTCGTTTTTCTTCTGCCTCCCTTTCGGCAGTCAGCCTTTTTTCTTCTGCCTCAATCTGCAGCCTCTTAATTTCTCTATCAGCCTCAATTTGTAACCTCTTCTCTTCAGCTACCTTTCTATCTTCCCTTTCAATATATTTATCACATTCAGTCGTTACGTATTGAATTAAAATTTGACCATCCATCCCCATCTCCTTCGCAGTGAGCACAGCAGCTGATCTAAACTTTGCTAGCTCTGCCATACTTTTTGGACAATATAATAATATACAAGATAAATCTCTAACCAGTAAATACACTAAGTACTTCTAATTACTATATGACTATAGTCTAACTAATTCTAACTAACCAGTTAACTAATTAATTATTACTGGCTGTGAAGATTCACCAACTTTTATCTGCAGGGACACTTTTAATTTTAAAGGAAATTTTACAATTTATTTCCCTACTTTTATTTCTCCCACCAGGAGATCTCAATATTACTGTTGGGCTAATTATCCCTGGACAAGACCCCAATTTATGTAGTGGTGTTGATGGTATTGTATGATGGTGTTATTACTACATGTAACTTGTATGAGGCCAGCTGTGAAGGCTCCTGAGATAAAATATAGTTGAGAATTATCAGAAGGCCTTTCTTGCTACCACTACGACCTCACACTTAATTTTTTTTTTTTCCTTAATGAATGTGGCTACGTAAAGTGTCTAGGGTAATGATGTGTAATGTGGTGTGTTAGTTATAAATACACCCACAGACATTTAAGAAGACTAAATGATTAACAAGTGTTAAAATACACTGAACTAACTCACGTGTATACAGTTTTTGATATAATTATATTACATTTATTGGTTCTGGATCAAGTTTTTTGTGACCAGAACTGATTTTAAAAGAAGGATTGAAAATTTATGAAAAATATGCATGGAATGTTACATAATAAATGCAAGAGCGTACCTATTTAAGTACTAGACTAGTTAGTTTTATTAAAAAAAGTTCGAGTAGTCATCTCTTTGGGAGGATATTTACTGTTTGTGCTGTTGGGGTGGCCTCATCACACCTGTCTATATTGACTACACAATGTCCAGAAAATGGTGGGAATTTTTACGGGGATATTAGTCACTACCAATAGTTGCTGAATGTCCAGCAGACCAGAGGCTCACTCATCTTTTTGTAGCTCTGGTGCTGAAAACTTGCGGTCCCACCTCTCCGTGCTGGCGGGCAATAATGGTGGTCTCTGTCACAAGAACTGCACAGATACACTCGAGTAAAGTCACCCACCGAATAGACTCTGCTTTGTTGTCGATAGAAAACTCACAGCTCTGCAATCAAAGTATGGGCTATGTGTCAAAATCTATTCTATACCCACGTCTGGACACCACACTGACACAACAACCACATCATACAGACAGGTCAGATCTCTCTGACCAAACAGCACAGTTACCATGGTGGGGTTACATCCGATAGATCCTCCCAGACTATAGATTCTGAAAAATAATTATTAGTTGTCGGCCCTAAAAGAAGATAGGTAATCTGTTTCAACGCTTGATCTATCGTGCATAATCCTTGCTGTAGTTTATGTACCTTGTTAGTCCCTAGACCCTGACTTGGGCGGGGGGTCTAGAGCAAAATCCCTACTTGTTTGTAATGCTAGATTTTGATATGGCAGTATCAAATCACTCGAACATGAAACAATATTCAAAATATATAAAGAAATAATTTCAATCTTACCAGATTATGAATAATTAACACAGAAGTGCTAGCAAAACTCAGCTGAGCTGCTGGCTATAGGATGGCGTCCCTAAATTTACTTCACTTGCTTTCATATGGGAAAACACCACACTTTAAAATCTGTGTCTAACACTGAACAATTATTGAAGAATGACCCCAAATGCGCTCTGAGCGCTAATGATATGCTTGTCTGTGGCCAATCACTGCCTAGTTGTACTTTAAATTTCAAATTTCTACACTAAAGTCATTTCAGTCATGCTTCAGTCAAGTATGGATGGTTATCTGTTAGTCTGTCCGTCTCTACTTGTGTTTCTAAAAAAAATGTGCTTGATTTTTGAAGCAACCTTTCTCTCCCCTTAAAATTTTGTCGTAAAAAGTTATATTTAGACACAGCTACCGCTCAAAAACCCTCTCCTCCATAATAAGTAACTTTGAACACTTGCGTCCCCAAGGTCGTGTTTTGTGTGCAAATAACGACACTTTTTATTCAAGGCAGTCTGGCGATGTTGTAAACTACACTGTCTTTTGTCATTATCTTCAATATTATCTATCCGTTTGTAAAATTAAGAACATATTAGTTCACTGCTCAGAATAGGCCATCTGGCCAGCTAATTTTTATATTCCTAGCATTAATATTAAGAAAAATTACTTTTTAAATTTTTGTAATATTCCTAACATCTGCGTTCTTCCGCTCAAATTCAAATCAAGCGCTTGGTATCGCAAAACGTCCAATTCCGTACCTCGTGTCAATTTGGGGGACTTGAATTTTTACTTTCCTCCATCCCCCCAATTGCGTCTCTTTAGCCTTGCTACGCAATCTTTCCAGTCATATTTTTTTCTTTTTGATCCTCCGTTCCCCTCCTGTCTAGCAAGTCAAATTTATGGAGGGTGATGACCCGCGGTCTAGGCGATCATGTACATCAGCAGCCTACGCATTATGTTTTTATCCTTAAATGTTATCCTTGGGAGGAATTTCACCGTTGTATCTCTGTCAATTTCACTACATACGCAACCAGACGATAGTCCGCTGGGAGGACAACATTAGACAATCTTTGAAGGATCGAGGACTAGAATGGAACCAGGCCAGGAGGAAGACAGCCGATAGGATAGTCTGGCGCTCTCTCTTCCAAACCTCTACACCTCACGGTAGAAGGGGAACGACTAAGTAAGTAAGTTCTCTTTTCTAATCCCTTTTCTCCGGTCGGCTGAGAGTTGTAGATATGTTATTATTTTCCATGGGTGAGTTGTGCCTATTCAATAACTAATAAAGTTCTTACGAATTAAACTAGGGATTTCTGTTATATTTTAATAATGTGTTGCTGGTTGTCCAGTAAATAGCAATCCAAAGCTATTACAGTATATACAATTTTTTATACTATTTTATGTCAAGCGAGTTGCGAACATTTTAGAAAACGACAGTAATATTTTTTTTAATATATTCAAAACTATTGAACCTCCAGCAAAAATCTGATATGGATGTTATTTTGTCAAATATGAAACAGCACCATTTTTCCAAAACCTGAAGTGGAGATGTTTTGAATGAAATTCTTCAGTTCTTCAATTCTTTTTATTAATTTTGTATGTGTGATATTCTTACGACAGCATGTGTGGCTTTTTAAGTCTTTTATTAATTCTTGAGTTTGAGAGCAGTTTATTCTTCATTTTAAGAGCAATTAGCTTGTGTTTGTTTACTTTGAAGTCTGGAGGGTAATACCATTTAACACAAAAAGATTTTTGGTAATACCCAAAAAAGTAGCCCGACCCCTGTACTAGAACATTCTCTGAGGAAGATTGAAATCACTGCCTACATGGAACGGCCTGAGAGACTATTCCTGATTCTGCTTGACATGGTTGTGGTTGTTGTGGCGCCTAAATGACACGCTTCCAAGATCGTGCTAGCAGCATTTTTCAAGATCTCATGATGCTAGTTGATAAGATATCAGTGGTTATTTTCAGGGCTTCATCATACTAGTTGATAAGATATCCGAAATTTCTTTCAGGGCTTCTTCATGCTAGTTGATAAGATATCAGTGGTTATTTTCAGGGCTTCATCATACTAGTTGATAAGACATCCGAAATTTCTTTCAGGGCTTCTTCATGCTAGTTGATAAGATATCAGTGGTTATTTTCAGGGCTTCTTCATGCTAGTTGATAAGATATCAGAAGTTTTTTTTTTTTTTTTTTGGGCCTCATCATGCGAGTTGATAAGACACTAGTTGATAAGAAATCATAAGTTTTTTTTTCCTGGACCTCATCATGCTAGTTGATAAGACACAAGTGGTCCTTTTCAGGGTCTAATCATGCTAGTTGATAACATATTAGCAGCCCTTACCAGGGCTTCATAATGCTAGCTAATAAAACAACATTACTCATCATCAAGGCTTTATCATGCTAGCCGACAAGGCAGTTTTAGGCCTTGTGAAGGTTTCACGTGCTAACTGTTAAGATACTGACAGTCTCCCCGCTCATGGCTTTGCATTTACCAATGCGTGCAGCAGGGTTCAGGTACAGAGCTCTCTCTCTCTCTCTCTGACTGGCAGCTACGCTCTGGTGTAACTGAAGGACTACTGTCCATGGCTGAACGCGCGTCCCTCGCGAAAAGAAGGCAAATACCTCAATGGAAAGAAACAACAAGAGCAGGACAATGTTAAAAGTTGCTTGACCAAGCCAAATAGAATACACGCGCTATCAAGACCTGAGCAGAGACAGAGATGGATGGACAGACATACAGACAGACACACATAGACCAACCAAAAACAAACGTCAGAAATGTGTTTATAGAAACATGCGATTCCCGTAAATGTCAAACAACACGAAAATGTGGACTTGTGCTTCCGAGTTGTCAAATCTGTCACACGTTTTTCTGCTGTTACTTTCCGTGTCAGATTGCTTGAGAGTGACATCTGTAGGTCACGTGTTGTCATTTAGTCTAATTTCACGTGGTAGTTGCAACTTTGGTGTTGTCGTCAAGTCACAGAATTGATAAAATGATAAAAATAGTTGTGGTTGTCGCCAACAACTGAGATGATGAACACAGAAATAAATAAAGAGAGGAACCCAAAGGAAACTCTGTGGTATCGAAAAAAAATAACGAAAAAAGGATAACTGCTGAGGTATGGTGCTTAACTGGTCGTATGTCGTAACATGGTAACCTCCGCAGCGAGGACAGATCTGAACTGAATCTCGGGAGTCCTTATAAATTCTCCGATTTTTCCAATGATTGGTGTTTTATTTCTTTCTTAAGAGTGTCTACCATTTACATATTTTCATTATTTGTTATCATCATAATTAACCGTGTCATCGTTTTCACGTGATATTTTCTAACGATAACTTTGGTATGGATGTAATGACATGGGAAGTAATACAAAGATGACTTTAGTACATGGCGATAAGTGATTTAGTATAACTATAACTTATATCCAGTGAAAAGAACAGCTGGACGACCCCAGTTGAGGTTCAAAAATGCGTGGAAGAGAAGACATGAAGGCACTAGACATAAATCCAGCAACCTGAGATGACGAACTGCCGATCACACCATGTTGAGATGCTTCCTACGAAGCCACCTCAGATTTGGTGAAAAGATTAAATGAATGTAATACTGTTTATAAGCAAATACTGTTTCAGCCTAGATACCATGTGAGGATGAATCCCTGTCACGAAATACGTTCGTTCTCTTTTTCTGGTCTTCAATCCTCTCCGATCTTATTACTCTACCATTCCTTTTACGTGCTAATTCTTCCAGTATTCATTGTTTACGCTCACCTCGACCATTGTCGTAAATTTTGAGAAGATAGGACTGAGATATTTATGGTCCCGTACTAGCAGAGGTGATAGTGATAGCTATGTGAGAGGAAGGTGTAAGAAATAGTTTCTGTTTCACGAGGAGAAATGGTGTAAGAGAAAGAGCAGTCTTGGATTGAGTAATTGCTCTAATCCAGCCTATCTTTTACGACTCTATTTAAAGTAGACGCACTTTCTCACTTGGTACAGATTCAAATTACACTACCCTCACGTACACACAATTTTGTGACAGAAATACATACAGACGTGAAAATAGATAAACTATGGATCACATATAAGGGCAGGGGTTTTGACCAACACTATAGCTTAAGGTTTATTATGTTTATTTTCACTAGAAAATATCACAACATCAAGAAAAGCATTACATCAATAAATTTTAGTTACATAAGAGAAATGAAAATATAAATCTAATAGGCCCTCCCTCTTGTATAGGGAAACTAGGAAAGATCCCAACAGAGGTAATTTACCCAAAAGATCAAATTAATTAACAATGGGAGTAGGGAGTAGTCAGGAGGGGTAAAGAATAAGTCCTTAATTTAACCTATCCAGTGAACACTCAGATTAGTGAGAGATAAAATAAAAGAAGATGGTATATTAGTAGTAACTTAAGAAATAAGTTTCTTTCGTTCCGTTCACTCACTACATACATACAGTGGCCCACTTTCAGATTTGCTTACCCCACTGTCGACGCTGCATACATTCCATGGAATTTAAATCAAACAGTTATTACGACTATTCAGAGTCATATTATTTGTCAAGTTCAGCCCCAGACTCTCCGGTTATGCTGACTGCTATTTTCCGGGAGTCGCTGAATTGATGCGTTGATTATTTTTCCTGGATATTCCTCTTCTTACTGCAGGTATTGGTTTGGAATAAGTTTTTTTCTATGTGGTGGCACTGTCCTGGAAATTTATAAGTTAATATATTGTTCCGGTGTGGTCTAGCCTCCAATGGCTGTGACTCTCTCTGTCGTAATTTTTTTTTTTTTTCGTACGCCCGCTAATACTCGAGGCGAAATCTCAGGTTATTTTTAATGTCTAACCTGACATTGATTTTACGTGAGTATCCCTTTTTTTCTTGTACAGAGACAGGTGTCCCTCGCCATTCAGGCAGATACTCGCCGATTTCGGAGGTACCCATTAGAGCTGGGTCGGCTCAGGAGCCGCCAATCCCTGGTCGACGACACTCCTTCAAATGTCCTCGCCAGGTCTCGAGTTAATCCAGTCCAAATCCCGGTCGACGAAAAATCCTCAAATGCCGTCGCCCGGGTTTGATCCTGAATCACCCGGTCGCCAAAGCGGTGTTGTAACCACTACGCTAGCGCGGCTCCCTTCTGTCGTAATGAAATGTGTAAAACAGAATGTTACTCCTAGGCTGTTCTCGGAGGGAAATGGCCGAGTATGACCCGTGAATTCTCTCGAGTATAATTCCGTGGTAAGAAAACTTTACTGTCAAATGGTTTAGAAAAAATAGTGCTGTAAATTCTGCCACATCAGGCCAGTAATATTTATATGTATCTAGATGGAAAAATCTTCTGGTATAGTCCCGTTCCAGTTATCATTTAACTTTTAAATTGTAGTGTTCTGGTTATTTAACCACTCTCATGGATGGAGAAGGTGGACCGCCCAGGGTCACAAAAATCAGATTTCACAAACAATGTCTGGATGTTTAGGAACATAAGACCGTAATGCCATAAGACATAAGACCATATATATATATTATTACCGCAACACAGGAAAATGAACTCTCCACGAATCTAAGTAATTCTCTATTAAAAAAAACTCCAAGATGTCGAGCTAGAATATCAACAATTCCTGAGGCAGACTGATAACTGAATTTTTGAGAGATGGGTATATATATTAAAGGGGTAAAAATCGTTAGCTACAGCGAGATTTATTGCCTCTGCCCGTTTATTGGGGAAATCTGCGGTCGATTTTCTGAATGAAAGGATTTTTACACACTTTTTGCCGACGACACTCTTCGCTAGCGAACGGACTTGCTTTTGACCTGGCGTCTCTCACTGTAGCTAATTAAGTTCCAAACGAACGGATTGGGGAGGGGGGGGGTAACTGTGATTATCTCCCCTTTCCTCAGATTATTTCCCCCTGACCAATGTATTTACTGAAAGTACGTCTTTTGACTTAACGCCCTTGATTTTACCATTAGACGACTCATTCTCTGATCTCTCACTATTTCAGCTCTTGCCCAATCGTTCGCGTGATAATACAGTTAACGGCTCTGGACTAGCTAATAGGTCTGTTTGTAAACATTCCTAGTGTCTGTAAGACATAGAGAAAAGAAAATAGGCGTGGCTAAAATATAAATAAGCCCGATTAGCGAAAGGCCTGGCTTATGCGTAATTTAACTTGCATGCTTAATTAGGAAGCCTGTGGGAAACCACGTTTGAGCGATTTGGTTGAAAAAGAATGAGGGGTGTCGATGAGAATAAAGTGGATCGATGAAGGTGCTCAATTTTCATGTCACAACCATATCTTATCATATATTGTCCTACTTGTCACTCCCTTACTATTACCTGACCTCTTGGCCTGTTTGAAGCAACACTGACTTCTATTTGTGCAAAGTGGAGCGTTTACGTTTTCTAACAGCTTCCGCCCGACAGACAAGGAGCCAGTATGTAGCGAGACGGGTTGATTGAACAAACGTTTGATACGGGGACATCGGTAGCAGATAATTGCCCCAAACCATGTTGTTCAGGTTTTCGAATATGGATACCAGATAGTATATGGAGATAGGCGTCAGTTCGCAAACATGACGTACCCAAATACACGGCCCATTTCACTGGGATGTCGGAAGATAACAATCTTGTTAAAGATTAAGACATGGGACAGTGATGTAATACTTCCGGCAGATGGAATTTGTTGCGATAATCAATTACAAGAAAGTAACATCGTGGAAGATATTATCAGTGATTGATCTGTGTAGCAGTGAGTTTGTAAATATGATAAGTAACAACGGAAGTGGCAAGACCTTATATGGCCATGGGGTTTGAACATTACATGTAAAGGGCAATATCTTATGTTGTCATGTAGTAATGTTCTACATGAGGGTAGTGGGGGACCCCTACCATAATCAGACATTTATTAGCAATTGGTTTGGCGTTTCACATGCTAAGATAGACTGCTCCTGGTTGGACTTCTTCTCCATGAAGCAACCTGGGTGTGTAAGCGGAAATTTCGCTGATATTCTACAGCGGTGTAAGACTACTTCACTGACTTCCTATTTCGTCAAGAAGAAATCATAGACAGACAGGAACACGCAATATTAGGACCCAAATATAGGACAGGCCACAGGACTGGAAGTGAATTATAAGATCAGAAGGAAGTAACTCCAGAGACATCACTTTGGGCCATATGTTCTAGGATCCTACTTCAAGTGCATTTAGTTAGACACCTAACACACCTGAAAGAAACGCCATCTTAAACAGTTGCCCGACAATGTTCGGACGCTGCATGTGCAACAAGTCTGTGCTCCCTCCAAAATTCTCGGGATAGGTTGTAATATGTACATTCTGTCATTTAATATTTGCATTTTGATTTGAACAATTTGCTTGTGGATGTACAGTGGCATATGAGGCTAGCAACTTCCTCACTGCAAATAACTTGACACATGAACCACCACTGCAAGAGCTGGTGGCTGCTTCACGGGGGGTTTCCTCACAAGGAACCAACAGCAGAGGTGGCCCCAGGCTTCATAGAGAGCAGGGAGTGGATGATGATGTCCTGGTGTACATATTTATTATACATCGCCTGATGACTATGTCAGGAGACCCAATGCTTAGCAGAGACATGTCTCCTTTCAGTTTGTGGTTCAAGTTGCCAGCAGTCAACGCTAGATACCAACATCAGACGGGTCTTGAAGACGCTTGACAATCTTTGCAACTACCTCAGCGTTAATGCGTGAGACGTGTTACAGCCACTAGACGTGACTATTGTACATATGGCGACACAATACGGGCATTTGATCAGAAACTTTTTATTTTTAATTAATACATTAAAAAAATCGTGCACAACCTCTGACGGTTTATAATTAGAATATATGGTGTTTATTCCTCTTCTTCACGTGCCACGCCTTGTGGCGTAGGTGATCATGTATCCCCACAATTTCCAGCCTCCAGTACAGTTGACCTATTCTTTTGTTTACATACTTTCCTTGCCATCGTGTCAATGTGTCCAGTATTTTCTTGTCTGTGTCGCCATCTCTATCCTGTTCCATCAATGTTTCCAGTTCTCACAATACATTCTAGCTTTCTTCTTCTCCTAACACTCCCAAAAAAAAGGAAACTGATACCTTCTAATGTCAGTAATAAACTTTCTGTACACACCGGCATCTTTCATCACATCCTCGTCACTGTGTGTGCCTGTCCGTGGTGTTCTTGATGTTCTTCTGTAAAACTACATCGCTGTGGCCGCTAGTGCTTTTCTTGTTTACTAATTGTCCATGACTCACGTCCGTATGTTAGGATTGGCTCTATATTAACTCTGAATAACTCTCGATGTCTATAATTCTAGACAAATACATGTTTTCAACTGCTGCCTGGTGCTTAGTGGCAGCATTGTTGATTTAAAAAAAAATGTATTTTATATTTTGTCTACAAGTTAATTTAAAACTCTACTTGTGTTTATTTTTTAGCTTCTTAAATACTCATCCTTGACGGCTTGTTAATGAAAAAGTAAAGACAATAAATATATAAAATGTTAAACAAATGAATTAAAAGATTGTGTATGTATGTATATGCAAATTTTCAATTGAATTTAACATTTTTAAATCCGTAACTTGAGATGATATAAATTGTTACTCTTATTCTGAGTTTCCATGATTCATTTACATCTTTATTTAAGTTTCTTATCCGCGAAGTTTCACAGCGTACACAGTAGACGAAAGAAGATAGGAAAACTGGGGGGGGGGGGGGAAAAAGGGGGGGGGGGTTGGGAAAAAAGGGGGGGGGGGAGGAAAGATTGTTGAGAGAGAAAAAAAAACAAGAAACCTGCAACAAGATATACCTGCTGAGACAGACATACAGACAGACATACAGAGACAAAACGTTGGAACTGTTACACAACACACACGAACAAATAAATGACAATTGTCGTGAAGTAAACAGATGAAGCACAGAGGTGACGAGATATATGTCACAACAGGGGGGGAGAGGTGAAGAGGGGAAACTGTCATAACAAATACTAGACAGAGAAAACTTGTAAACATACAAAGCGAAACAACGAGATAACCGTCATAATTATATACAGACAGAAAACTGGATAACAGTTATTACACATACAAACAGAGAGAACGAGAAATCGAGAAAACTGTTACTTAAAATACAAACAGAGTGAGAGCATTGGATAACAAAGGTAAACAACTCAAACATACAGAGAGGAAACGAGACAACAGTCGTGAGAGAGAAAGTAAGAAAGACAACTGGAAGACTATATACAATAAGAGGATAACAGAGAACACCGAAGAAGGCATAAAAGAAGACAAATATACAAGTCAAATGGAAAGAAATAACTTTATAAAATAAGAAAAAAGAAAAAAAAAGAGTGAAAAATCCCAATAACAAAATACACCGTCAAATGGAAGTTCAAAAAGAAAGCTTACGTCACACATATATGTTAAATAGCACTATATACAGAAATACAGCAACGATTAGGCCTACAGAGTATGGGGGAGAAAAATATCAGAACAAAGACTGTATAACAGAAAGAGAAAGACAAAGAATATATGAGACAAATACAAGACGGGAGAAAGTGCAAAAAATATTCACAATTAAAAAAAAAAAAAAAAACGATTGCAAAATTAGTCAGGAAACAATGGCGACGGACGGGACGAGGTAGGGAAGGTGAAACGACGTGTTATTTCCCCGTAAGGTCGGGGTACAAGATGGTAGTTTGTGACAGGCGGAGGTCGTGATTACATTGAAAACATTTACATTGACGGCCGCGTCAATCTATTGCAAGTACCGCTTGCGAAATTAGCCCGCGGGAAATAATCCCTTGTCTACGGCGACTCATTCAATAACATGTATTGGCACTTCCCGCAAGACGTATTTGTAGATTTACTTAGAGCCCCCGAGTCGAGAGACGCGTCTTTGTACTGCAACTCTTAGGTCGAGGAGATGTAAATCTAGCTGTTGGATCTTAGGTTGTGTTAGGTCACTGGTCGTGAGATATAAGTCCGAACTGTTAGGTCACTGGCCGTGAGATGTAAGTCTAAACTGTTAGGTCATTGGTCGTTAGATGCAAGTCCAAACTGTTAGGTCATTGGTCGTTAGATGTAAGTCCAAACTGTTAGGTCACTGGTCGTTAGATTAAGTCCAAACTGTTAGGTCACTGGTCGTGAGATGTAAGTCCAAACTGTTAGGTCACTGGTCGTTAGATGTAAGTCCAAACTGTTAGGTCACTGGTCATTAGACGTAAGTCCAAACTGTTAGGTCACTGGTCGTGAGATGTAAGTCCAAACTGTTAGGTCACTGGTCGTGAGATGTAAGTTCAAACTGTTAGGTCCCTGGTCGTTAGATGTAAGTCCAAACTGTTAGGTCACTGGTCGTGAGATGCAAGTGCAAACTGTTAGATCTGGTCGTGAGATGTAAGTGCAAACTGTTAGGTGACTGGTCGTGAGATGTAAGTGCAAACTGTTAGATCTGGTCGTGAGATGTAAGTGCAAACTGTTAGATCTGGTCGTGAGATGTAAGTGCAAACTGTTAGATCTGGTCGTGAGATGTAAGTGCAAACTGTTAGGTGACTGGTCGTGGAGGAATAAGTTCAAATTGTTAGGCAATTTTAAAAAAATCTCTCCCGTGCCACGAAACACAAAGGAAAAATCTTGCACCACCAAATAACACAAAAAGCTCGACACGTCTGGTAGGTAGCTAAATAAAAGAAGCTAAGTACTACAAGACATAAACAAGACCCATATAAAAGTCATAATCTACACGCACCGCAATCATATTTACATCCACCACTGTTGAGTTTTGACTTTCCCTGAACCTTTTACACAACTGAACGCTACAACAGACAAGTATGCGGAGCAAGCGAACACAATTTCTTTCACTTTAAGAAAAAATAAATGTACAATATGCATGTTAGTTATCATTCCAATTAAAAAATGGCGCAGAGAACACTCAGATATATTATATCTCCTTTACAAGAAGACAACAATTGATCATTTTCCGACTGGGAACCGACCACTGTAGACTCTTATTACAGTTTGTACATTCAACTGAAATCTACACAGGCATGTGAGCATGTAGGGATGACCAGCTAACAATGGAACAAGTCCTGCACGATTGTCAGGTCCACGATCAGAGCAGACTGACAACGTAGCCTTCACCCATCCCTGTGATGGAGAAACTGTATGATGACAGTAGCCTGAGACAGACTGCCAGAATATTGACATAAATAGATCTAGTCTCTGTGAGTGAACGAAGTGAACAAATACAGCGATGACTTCCGTATCTTAACAAATACTGGACATCAAAATGTGTGTAAAGAATAGCTGGCTACCTATATTTGTCAAACGTGGAACGGATGACAATAACCAGCCAAATGACAGTGGAACATGAGATGAGAAGAAGACGCTGGCAATGGATAGGACACACATTGTGAAAACCTGTTGATAGCACTACCAGACAGTCCTTGTTCTGGACTCTCCAGGTAAGACAGGTAGAAGGGGATCAAAGAGAACTAGAGACATACATGAATGGGTTAAAAAAACATAGACAGACACTGAGCTGATGCTACAGGATAGGAAGAATTGACATCCGTTAGTTAAAGACCTACGCTGTTTGAGGAGTTGAAAGGTCAAGATCATGTATTTAACTATCACAGTTCGCAAAAATCACGTACAGCCAGACTACTCATTGCTGATCACAGATGTTGTGTGCTGCACACGCTAACAAGCACCCATTTACGACATCTGCAAGATAAATTTTATCATGAAGCAATCTCACTTGCTTGTCTCTTATTTTTGCGAGTTCGTCCCGGATGAAGATCATGTACGAGGGGCGTTCAGAAAGTAATGCACCACATCGTTTTTCTCAGGAGTTGTTTATTAAAAAAGCATGACATTTATACACAATATACATGGATATGTCATGTAAACATCGGTATTATTCAACAGAATCCCCATCAACTTGTACGGCTTTATGCCAGCGCGAAACAAGTGCATGTATTCCTAGCCCGTACCAGATTTTGTCTTCATCATGTAGCCATGTCTTCGCTGCATGAATCACTCCTTCATCATCTTCAAACCTTGTCCCACGGAGTGCATCTTTAAGTGGACCAAACAGATGAAAATCAGAGGGTGCCAAATCGGGACTATAGGGTGGACGGGGTAGTACAGTCCAACCCAATTTGGTGATTGCTTCCCGTGTTGCCAGACTTGTGTGAGGGCGCGCATTGTCGTGAAGGAGAAGCAGGTCTGCTGGATTCTTGTGCGGCCGAACTCTGCGAAAACGTTGATTGAGTTTTTTCAATGTCTTAATGTAAGCTTGCGAACTGATTGTCTCTCCTCTTGGCATAACGTCCACAAGAATCACACCTTCAATGTCCCAAAAGACAGTGATCATGACCTTTCCAGCTGAAGGAATTGTCTTGAATTTCTTTCTTCTTGATGATTGCGGATGATGCCACTCCATTGACTGTCTTTTTGTCTCAGGTTCAAAATGATGTGCCCAGGTTTCGTCACCTGTAACGATCTTAGCCAAAAAGTTCTCTCCATCAGGATTGAAACGCTCCAACAATTCAGAAGAAATTGCTTTCCTTTGCAATCGGTGGTCATTTGTGAGACTTCGAGGAACCCATCTTTCGCAAATCTTAGAAAATCCGAGAGTTTTTATGACTACATTTGCACTACCAATGCTGACTGACAGCTGTAAGGCCAATTGTTGAGTAGCGATTCGCCTATCAGTAAGAATAATGCCCTCAGCACATTTCAACATTTCTGCGTTGGTGGCTGTGGCAGGACGTCCACAGCGCGGCCGATCAAGCACCTCCGTATCTCCACTTCCTGATTCTTTGATTCTCTGAACCCAGCGACTGACTGTACTCCTGTCGACTGCAAAACTTCCATACACATCACGCAGACGCTTGTGAATATTCACAACAGTTTCCTTCTCTGCAACGAGAAATTCTATCGCAATTCGCTGTTTATAACGCAAGTTGCTAGCACGCTCCATTTCAACGGTTTAGGGCAGCCGTATTATTTGGCTGGTTGCGGTGCAATTTGGTGCACACAATTGGCACATGCCATATTTGAAGTGTGCAAAATTTCATGCTTCTATCTTCATTATTAGCTGAGATAAACGATGTGGTGCATTACTTTCTGAACGCCCCTCGTAGTTCTAACGTAAGCCGTTTCTTTATTCTTTGTCCCAGCAAGACTTGTGTTTTGACATTTTGACTAAAAGCAGTTGGTTAATTCAACAAATCTTTCACCTGTAAGACCACTTCAGCACAAAATTCTATGTCACAGCGACCAAATTTCATGGACAGAGTATGAAAGCAGCATCAAACATGGAAAAAAAACAACAACAACAACAAGCCTTAAAACTCGCAAGCTTTCTGTTCTCCACATCTATTACTTCCTTCCATCAGATTCAAGATTATGGCGAAGTACGGCAACATTACCGGAACATTACATTAAACGCTGCAGTTTTCGACTTGGTCGATTCTGGCGACACTTGAAAACAATTAGAACGACGACAGAAGCTAAAACATTATTGTCCTCTCGGGTCGAGTTTTCACACATCTCCAGTCGCATGTCGACAAACGTCGATTCTCCCTCTAGACAACTGCAAACACGGAAACTGACTCACGGAATAAGTCTTCCACTTGTTTGAGTGTCTCCAGCCGTGCGTGTGCTAATTTTTTTTTTTTTAAATCTGGACTAGGATCATATTGTGAAATCTCCCAGCACCCCCTGCCCCAGCCGCCGGAACATCACACCCCCCTCTCCTCGGGTGTCGTAGTCGTGCGCATTCTGCATTTCCAGATCTAAGAAGTCAAAATAATATCACGTTTTCAACACAACATAATATATGGCACTCAACACATCATAATATCACGTTTTCAACACAACATAATGTCTGGTACTCAACACAACATTATATCTTGTCTTCAACACAACATAATGTCAGGTACTCAACATAACATAATATCACGTTTTCTACACAACATAATGTCTGGCACTCAACATAACATAATATCAAGTTTTCAATACAACATGTCTGGTACTCAACACTACATAATATCACGTCTTCAACACAACATAATGTCTGGTACTCAAAACAGCATAATGTCTGGCACTCAATACAACATAATGTCTGGCATTCAACACAACATAATGTATGGCATTCAACACAACATAATGCCTGGAACGCAATACAATATAATGTCTGGCACTCAACACACCATAATGTCTGGCACTCAACACACCATAATGTCTGGCACTCAACACAACATAATGCCTGGCACTCAACACAACATAATGTCTGGCACTCGACACAACCTAATGTCTGGTATTCGACACAACATAATGGCTGGTACTCAACACACCATAATGTCTGGTACTCAACACAACATAATGTCTAGTACTCAACACATCATTATGTCTCCTCCTCAACACAACATAATGGCTGGTACTCAATACAACATAATGTCTCCTCAACACAACATGTCTGGTACTCAACACAACATAATCTATGGTACTCAACACAACATAACATCTGGTACTCAGCACAACATAATGTTTAGTCTATATGCACACAATGTTGTAGAATTTTTGTCTGTCTATGCGCATTATGTTTATGATCTTGACGTTATTATTCGATAATATCTGTATGTGAAAGTGTAACAATGTTTTCTACTTTAAACGTTTGTAATGCAGTTATTTTTTAATGTGAAGATGTGTACGAAAATAGCAGGTATACTTTTTATTTATTCATTTTTTAACGTTCCAGTATGTTATTCTGATACAGCAGTATGTAAGAAAGTAAGTTTTAAGAATGTACTAAAATTGGCGAGAATGTGTTTTATCACAATCTCTTTTAGCACTGCGGATGCATGCAAAAATGAACAAACTAGCTGTTTAGGGTTTGCCCTCGTAAGTGTCAGGATACAGTATACCACTTAAGACAAAGGACAGAGTGTTAGAGGGTCTGCGTGCCGACTTCTCAACGCTTTTAAAATAAGGTTCCTTCGTTCTTTTGTATCAAGGCAAAATAGTCTCTTTTATCAATACAACATACCGCCTCATATATCAACATTGTCACGGTTTGTCTCCCGTTAGCTCTGCAGTAGTGGTACAATAGTGGCCAAAACTAAAGAGTAACTAATGTGGGTCTTCAAAGGTGTCTACCTTCGCACAAGATTACTCTTGGCAGAGTTGTAGATAGAAGGATAATGATGCTTCTACCTCAAGGGGGTGTTCACAATTGTCTTAATATAACAATATAGGGCATAAAGGCAAAGATAAGAAAGTACAAAAGAATTTTCTGCTAGAACGGTTGGTATCGCCTACGCCTTCAGATTATTATTTGCTAACGAATAGCCGAACAAAACAGTACCCCAAATTTTTCAAATTCGTCCTTGACATAAACAACCACTTTTTCTAGTTCTAAGAAAATATTTGCCTAAAATGCATTGTGGAACGAGGAGGGGCAAGGATAGATGAAATGCTAATTCGTTTTGCATTGATTTTAAACTAAAAGCCAACTCTAGCACAGCAGCACGCTTTGCCTTAGGGGTTTCCCCAAATACAATGAAAAAGTTAGAATTGTGGACACCTCGGTCATGTAAACATGTTAAGCTCTTATTATGAATGACCTACGCTCTCGTAATTATCTCGTAAGTACATGAGAAAAGAAGTGAACAGGAGGTAGTTTAAAAATAAACAACCAACATAGGAAAAAAGATAGAATTTTGAACCAAACCACATAGCCCCTTAAAAATTGTATATTCGTGTACCTGTAGACTTGCTGACCAAGAATATGTTATTAGTTATATAAATAGTCCCTTAACAAATTAAATATTGATAAAACAATACATAGAGATCAGAGATACTGTCAGATCAAGTCATATCTGCTTAGATTGGATCGCATATTTTTGGGAAAAAAGTAGGTGACAGATAGGCTAGGATGGTACAGTGAATCTGATTGGGTGACATTTGAAGTGAGACGAAATATTATTGGCTGACCTTTGAATAAACATAAATAACCTAGTAACGTAGGAAAAGTTTGAATGATATTTTTTGAAAAGACTGTTTACACTGTAAAATTGATAGAGATTGGCTAACTGAATCGATATTGTCAGAATAAGCGTTAGGGGGACGCCATTTCCAGAAAATTTCAACAGTGATAGATGAGAACAGGCTGAGCTTTAAAATACAAGTTCTAAGCAGCCTGGGCAATAAAACAGATCGAAACTGTGTCAGTCATCGTCTCTGTGTATATTTCATTGAAAATTGTGGTAAGATTAACATTTATTAACATGTATTTTATATAAAAATTGAATGTGAATAATAATATATGTCTGGACATGAGTGGGTCTATAGCGAACAAAGATGTGATAGACTGTCAGAGAGGTGTAAAAATACAAGAATATGTATGATTGTCATAAAGGAGCATAACACCTATCCTATTATATGGAAGAGATTACAGCTGGAATTGCAGTGGCGTTGTAACTATTAAGGAAAGGAATACTGGTGTACATTGTCACATCAAAAGAAAATGGTGGCATAGGTTTGTATAAGGATGTGATCCTTTTGTTTGTTTGTAATGTACATGTCCTTAACTGTGGACTATTAGTGTATGCTAGATATTACGAAGGATTCATACCTTCACATTTCAGAGGTCCTGGGTACTGACGTTAATGTGGTACCAAACGCTTGAAAACTGAATGATTCAGGACTCTGCCTGTTTACTGCGAGCCCATGCTAGTGGCCATTGCCTATCAAACAGGGAACAGATTGTCAAGCGAGCAGAGGACAGGTTCAACATACATTCTACTGCCCAGTTAAGTTCTCGTTCGGCACCTGAAAGCTCAAACTACAGAACTTTAAAAGAACTATCTAATGACAGTGAATAAAACTGAGACACATATTTAATAGTTCCACAAGTGACAAAATAGAAACAAACATTTCTAAAAGGACATGATTCAAAACAACAAACTAGTGGTACGACCAGTATTACCTTAAAGTAGGAGAACACTACAGACGTATATTTAAAAAAATATTTTATGCATGAACAGAGGATCTATGGTGCTATTTGACTGATGTAAATGATTATTTTGATTTCACTTTTAAATTGTCAGTCCTGATTACAAATAAATTTGAATCAGGATAATAAAACTGTAAAAATTATATTTACCCAAAATTCAACCACAGTCTTAAATAAGATAGCCTTTTAGAGTGTCGTTTGTATGTTATTGTGGTAGTACTGTGTGCTGTTGTGAATAATAAACTATTTGTTTGTATGTTTGTTGATTTTGTACATTACACTCTACATTCATAACCCTAGACACAACACGAAGTCATTTAATAATAATAATATAAATACATTTTGATTGAGATAAAAAAGGTGGTAGCTGAAAGGTACCCTGAAAAGTTCACAATACTATTGGGTAAATTCAGGGACCTTCATAGCTAATCTCATTTATTAACATATTAATACCTAACAACAAATTCATAACATCAAATCCACCACAACAATATATTCAGAAAAGCGAGAACATTGGCTGAGCACGTTAACTCTAGTATCTGCCGTCAACTGTTGTGAAGGATTATACAATATAATTTTAGCTCCTACAAGCCCCCAGCTGAGTTAATTGAGCGAATTTCCTCTTATTATTATTTAGCTGTTTACGTGTATTAAAGAAACTGTCTGAGACATACGGATGTAGTACATTCAAAATGATTAAATCAACTTTAGATTTGTCTTTATAAAAGTAACAAATTTAATAATCAATTGTGTTTAACAGTTATAAAAAATGAATAATTGTTTAGAACAAAAGTATTCATCACAGTGTGATGTTATGGTTTTCGAAAATGGACAGCTCACTTAGCAGCTTTTAAGTTTTACTTAGCTGCCAATAGTTGTTTCTGCTCCCGCTGATGTTTGGGTCTTTGCAGATAGATAACTGGAGCACTCGCTTCCCTGGTCAAGATTTAAGAGTTGCAGGACGTTCCAAGTAGAATCAGGGAGTAACTGCAAAGCTGTTCCCACGAATCTAAGACCCGTCTGATGATGGTGTCTAGCGTCGACTTCAGGCACCTTTTGCCCTCACTTGTTCCAGAAATAGTACCCTCAACTGGTACCACCAACTAGCATGGCAAAAGAATAGAAACGAATACCCTCTGAGTATTGAGTTTCCCGACACATACTTATGTGCCCCCCTCTTTTCATTCCACCACCCCATCTATCTCAGAACTTTTACCCTCTCTGAGAATTAATTTCAATCCCAGTGAGCGAAAAACTATCTTTACATTTAAAATGAATAGTTTTATATTTAACTTTAGTTGAAAATGTTAACAATATAGTTTGAATATGTTTACATTTGATCGGTTGAAAAGGTTGTAAACTTTCATTACAGTTAGAGTGAATATGTTTTACGTTTACACTGGTTAATAATATAGCAAGTATATACATCATTTCTTTCATCTTTCCCTTCCTCTCCATTTGGAACTTGGGACTACCTCTGCTTTTGGTTCTTTATAAGAAACTCGCAATAAAGCAGTCACCAGCCCTGGTAGTGGTGGTTCAGGAAATCATCATTCTATATGCTGAGGTTGCCAGCTTCAAATGACTTGGATATCCACTAGCAAATGTCACATATTAATATTCACATGTCAATATAAACGTATTAGTTCACATGTTAATAATGAAAAAATATAGAATTCAAAATGTACAATTTACGTTAATCTTTAGGCGCACAGACTGCTGGCTCAGAGAAATAAAGGCACTTGTAGATGCCTCTTACACTTGGTCTGGGGTGTTGTTACTTTAGCAATAAGTTCCCACTTTGACTCCGTGTTTCAGATTCCTCAGATTCCGGTTTTCGTTGCTAATAATGGTAGAGTTTTCCTGGGACATAATTCCTCAAGATGCTCAAACAAAGTCCAGTCTGGTTGTCTTTTTGGCGGGAGGTGAATTTTCACAGTGCTTTCAACCGACTAAAGTGTCAGGTTATACTGCCCCTCTCGTTTCTGGCACGCGTTGCTTACTATCAGACCAGGCCCCAATCATAAATGTAGTTATGTTTACATCTCGAGTGCTGGCCAATAATTTCAAACATGCGTGTTTAGGATGAGGTAATTCAAAATATTTCCACTAGGAAATTTCTGTGCATTAATAAAAAGGTAATGTCTTCCAAATATGGAATGAAAACATCCGATTACTCTCTCGGCACTGTTTACAAATAAGATATTACTTTAATCTAAAGTAATGTCTTTGTAACATGGTGTACAGGAAATGATTATGTCATTCGTTTCCGCCGAGTGCATGCTGACAGGTCGATAATTTATCGCGGGCACTCCTAGGTAAACATGAGACGCGTTCATTATACGAATACTGACACGGGCCCATCTAGGTTTTCCCTGCGTCTTAATCTTAGCAAAGCTGAGAAGCGCAAAGCAAACATGATCAATTTTCACTGAAGGGAGTGTAAAATTGATAAGAGAATAGCTACTATCTGCTTGACAGCAGAATTAAAAAATGAGCCGACAACGGAAATTGAGTGATTTAGTACACACAAAAAATGTAACTA
This sequence comes from Oreohelix idahoensis, assembly GCA_024509875.1. Lineage (NCBI taxonomy): Eukaryota > Metazoa > Mollusca > Gastropoda > Stylommatophora > Oreohelicidae > Oreohelix > Oreohelix idahoensis. The sequence goes on along the minus strand of JAMPIV010000265.1, from coordinate 110,661 downwards.
GCGGATAGGAAAAGAGATCGACCCAATGATTGTGTGACAAACACCGTTTTGTCCCACCCACCAACACAACACACTGTCTCACCTACCACTATCAATACAATATACTTTCTCATCTACCAACACAATATACTTTCTCATCTACCACCACAACATACTGTCTACAATGTTGTATATGGTACACTGGGCGGGGCATCAATTGTCAAAATGCTACAATATGATGGGGATGGCCTATGGAATGTTGTCAAGAAGGTCTCCAGAAATTGGCTCGTTAAGAAAGAGACCTATTCGAGATAAGGACAAGAAGAAGAGAAGGCGACTGCTCTCCACCAGATAGTGTTTTCTAACAAATCATTGGATGTTTTTTTATTTCCCTACAACATTACCTTCTTTCCCTGGTCTCGATAAAGAAAAAGCCCTCAACCTCGTAATAAAGGATTTAGCCCTATATGTACATACTTAACACAGACAGCACGAGTTACATTAAATAACCAGGTATTGATCAACGCGGCTTGTAGCGAAAGGTTTTCCTATTATGATGATAGTGGTAGAGCAGAAGTAGAATCTCTCTCCAGAAAGTATGAAGTTCCAGCGCCCGAGAAGTACACTGGTATCACAAGTGAGTTACAGCTGTGAATACTCTGAGCTGGACAATAGATTAGGCTTCAGAAGTATACGTTGCTACTTTCGCTATCGTAACCCTATGTGATAATATAATTAAATTTGAAAAGGTAACTCAAAATTTTAACAGTTAAAAATTTAACAAGTCAAATGAGTACAATTATCCAATTTATTATGTACATCTATATATTCTTGTAATGAGAAATGGTTGTTGTAAGATGGTAAAATGTATGATTATTTACAGTTACAAATCAAATAAACAAGCTAAAAAGTCTTGGATTTATCTTCCACTGAACTTATAAAACAAGTTTGTCACATTATCTATTGCCATCTAGTTGTCATCATTAAACAGTCGTTTTAGAAACTGCTCACAGGATTTGTTGGATGGATACACATAAACTCATCTTATGTTATTAGCCCGTCTGCTCGAGGATCCTGCGACACACTGGAGTATGGAAGACTTTCCTTCAGCCCGCCCTATAACTACGGGGGACTAAGGTGTTGAAGATTGGTTGACCTCTAGGCTTCAGTGAGCTGGATCAACTTCTTCAAGTCTTTAGTTTCTCGATCAGGAATGATCATAAACATTGATCATAAAACCTGGAACAAAAGGTAATAGGTGGCCATGTTGTTCCAACAATCTCACCACCAATTGCTGTTCATGATGCGACCATGTCTTCAGTGTTTGTATATAAATGAATGAATCATGGTAGTATGTTACAGAGATAGCATGATAAGATAATGTATACTGTGCAGAATTAACAATATACATGAATAAATCACATGTTATGATACATGGGTACGATATAACCTTTGCCTTCCACTTATGGATGTCAAGTCACTTATGTACTTGCTGGTATGTCGTAAGCTTCCAGGCAAGAACTAGCCATGATATATATGGTTAACCAATTAATGGTTATGCTTCCTGACAATGCCGGTGAAGGTTATCTCTGGTTAGCGTCATTCCCTTTTTTATTATATCTGCTACAATCAATAAGAAATAAAATCAGAAATAAAATGATATTAGTAATACATATATTTTTAATAAACTTACATACCCTCTTAGGATTTATAAGCTCACGGTGAGACTGTTTTGGTTGAAGTTAATCTGCCCTGCATGCAGCGTGAAAAAATAACTTTTCTTGCAGATACTGTCTTCCAGTTTCTCACTCTGGCTTCTGGATTTGGTGTGTGTGATTTCCAATGCGCCGCTCTGTCCTTATATTTCAGTCTCTCGCCCGTCCGACAAAGCACCTCCTAAATTCCCCAAAAGATTTTCGTTTCATCTCCTGATTTGAGGCAATTTGAAGCAATCTGTGTTTTTCCTGTACTTGTTTTCTCTTCTGTTCACTCCTTCCTTCCTAGGTATCATTTCCTTTTCCCCATATGAGGCTTTCATTCTATCCAATTTATATTTAAATCCGTTTAGGCATGTAGTTATAATAAATGTTTAAAGATTATTAGCTAACTTTTAGCAGATGTGATGAAGGTGAAAAATATTAATTATCTTTAAAACTATTTATATTTGAATATTATCATTTGGATATAATTCCTAGTCTATCTCCTTTGTTGAATTATTTTTATTTAATTGTATTCCAACCAGGCGTTCTCTTGTAGTGAATAATTTAATGTCCAGTAAATGCAAACTTTTAAAGTCCGCCATACATTCCTATATAGCTATTTCCTCATTCTTCAGTAATATTGTCTGGCTTTAACCGTAATTCACATTTCCCGTCCTTAAACTTCAAAGAAAGACCACCGCGCTGATCTTGCGCTGTGTGTTTGGGTGTCGCGTGGGCGTGTGTCGCGCTACAACCAAGCAAGTGTTAACAAATCTCGCTACAGGGCTAAGCAGTCCATTATGTAAATATATACACATATAGGGTTAGTAGAAAGTAAAAATAATGATGATGAAAGACAATTCACACACCGATGAAATATAAAAATAGTAGTTAACTAAATATGAGAGTATGTAAATAATGAAATTGTGATGTGATATATTAAGTGTTACCACACTGTTGACCACTCTACACTGTTCACGAATCTTGCATCAACTTGTGAGGATATGCGATCTTGATTCTGGAAATACATTTGCGAGTGAGTTGAGCTTGATATATAATGGAGAACCAGCTTGTGTGCGCTTTAACTTGACTCAGGCGATAAACTTTTGAACTTTATATCCATTGTGAATCAACTTGTGAGCACGTGATAAACAGGTGACTAAAATGCTGCGCGACCGACGTATAAGATCTTCCTTGTAACTCAGGAAGTGTATGATGTCCTATCTTGTGTATTCTGCTAACTGGACGTATGCTTTGCTGGCTTCTTTCTGATTAGACGCCAAGCATGTAATATGTAGACCGAGACTTCTGTCGGACTGAACACACAAATTGGCTTCATGAGTTTCACATCTAATATCAATAGTTGACTTTTTTTATATCTAATTCCTCACTACTGCTTCGTCATACCTAATAATTCTTGTTAAATATAGTGAGCATGAAAGCGTGTGCCCGTGACAGTCTGCAATGATGATCTAATAACCTAGATGAAGGTGAAGTGTATAACTATGAATTACTTCTTTATATTATAAGTCATAAAGGAAAAATATATTGGTTAACCACTAAGGAATAGACGTAATGAAAACAAAAAATCTTTCGCACATTTAGCTATGAGGATAAGTGCAAAAAGCAATCTTAAATAATAAAAAAGAAATATTATTAATAATTTTTCTAAAATGTACTAACCTCCTTTCATCATCTCATCTCAACCCGTAACCCGTCATGGGTCGTAGGGGTGCCATGGTGGAAGCATCAGCAGACAGGGTCCTCCACTGCTCTCTATCCTCAGCAATGCGTACAAGTGTGGAAAAACCGTGTCCTGCCCATTCTTTGATGTTATCAGCCCAGGATTTTCTTTGCCTTCCTCTTCTCCGTTTACCTTCGACTGTTCCCTGGAGGATCATTTTCGAAAGGGAGTCATGACGAGTTACATGCCCAAACCAGGCAACCTTTCGACGTTTCACTACTGACAAAAGTGGTTCTTGGTGGCCTGCATAGGTGTTTATCTTCTCTCTAACATAGACATTTGTTTTGTGCTCTTTATAGCAAATGCGCAAAATTCTTCTATAACATTTATGCTCGAAAGCCTGAATCCTTCGCTCCGTATCTGCAGTGAGTGTCCAGCTTTCACACCCATATAAGAGAATAGATAATACACGTGATTTGTATAATTTGATCTTCACAGGAAAACTGATGTTACTTTTCCAGATCACATTCAGTCTTGTCACGGCAGCTGAGGCCATCTAAAGTCTTGTCTTGATTTCTTTACTTGATCTCCCATCACTACATATAGTGGACCCGAGATATTTAAAGGTGTTAACTTCTTCTAACGTTTGCCCGTTTAACGTAATGTTAATCGGAACATGTTTCTTATGGCTATTCACCAATATCTTCCTTTTTTCTATATTAATTTCCATCCCATTTGTTCTTGTTACTTTCTCCAGTCTAGAGGTAAGGTCTTGAAGTTCTGATTCTGTTCCAGCTATCAGATCGATATCATCAGCAAAACGTAGATTGCAAAGAGGTCGGCCTCCAATTGATATGGTTGTTTTATAATCATAAAGAGCCTCCTGCATAATATGTTCTAGATATATATTAAAGAGCACTGGGGACAGGATTCATCCCTGGCGAACTCCTACAGTTGTTTTGAAAAATTCTCCAATGTCATTGCTTGCAAAAACAGCACTGCTTGCGTCCTTGTATAGTGCTTTAATGATATCTATGATGTTGGTATCAAAATTTAATTTTCTCATTATTTGCCATAAGCCTTCATGCCAGACTCGATCGAAGGCTTTTGTGAAATCGATGAAGTTATGGTATAAATCGTGTTGGTGCTGGAGATGTTTTTCGATCAGTAATCTAATATTGAAGATTTGTTCTGAGGTACTTCTTTTTGGTCTAAAGCCAGCCTGTTCCTCGGACAAGATTTCTTCTGATTTCTGTTTTATTCTGTTCAAACGTATCCTCAACATCACTTTACTTGGATGACTAATAAGGCTAATGGTTCTGTAGTTCTTGCACATTTTTAGATTTCCTTTCTTTGGAAGCGGTATTATTAATGACTGCGTACACTCTGTTGGCCACTTTTTTGTGCTCCATATCTTCTGGCAAATTGTTGTCATGATTTTTACTATATCTGGTTCTCCATATTTCAAGAGCTCTGCTGGGATATTATCCACACCCGGTGACTTCCCTCCTTTCAGCGAACATATAGCCTCTTCCACTTCTTCCCGTAATATTGCTGCATTTCCGAGTTCCCTGTTGTCATGGAATATTCTAATCCACATATATAAATTATCAATTAAATATAAAGCCTAATAAATACATATAATAAAGAAAAGAGCAATGGTAAACTGACAGTGCTATCACAAAGAATGTACTCGAAATCCCCCTTGTTTTCTGCTTCGTCTGCAAATTGTAACGCTTTCACGTTGATATAAAAGCTTACTGTATTATTACCCGCCTTCTTCAATGAAACGTGTGCTGTATTTCTTGGAAAAGAATTGAGAGACTGCGTAATGACCTAAATTTTAAATTCCATTCATGTCTTTTTCTACATTACGTTACCAAAACGAACGAACAGTTGGACTAAAGGATAGCGAGAAGGGAGAGGAAGCCGAACACTAAACACGCTTCGCGCGATACGCAAATGCTGCCATCACGCGTGTAAGTCTACATGCACTAATTTTTTTTCAGACGGACAGTGATAAAATACACTACCCTTTCCCAGAGTTAGGTTTATAAATCATAACAAACTCTTATTAGAAAAGATAACATTAGATGGGTTTACGTTTGAACACATAACAGTACCCAGACAGCACATCTTCCAAACAGGAGGTAGAAGAAATTGCATATTTTGAACGCAGCCACGTAGCTCCTTTAAATTAGTATTTTTGGGTTCCTTAGGGCTTGCTGACAAATAATATGTAAAACGTTACGCAAATAGTCCAGGAATTAATAAATTATACCCAAAATAAAATATTGGGGGTGCCTGACAGCATAAAATCATTTCTGCTCATAAGATTTTTTTTTAACGTGTTTGAAAAAAATTTACGTTACAGAAATAGCCTACCATGTAAACTCCAAATTGATTGGAGCGCAACAAATGAAAGCCTAACCACGATTGGTCGGGCTATAAATACTATCTTGGTTGTTAGGGGAGACGGGAAAAGATAACATTTTTTTCAAACACTTGTCGAAACGTGGCTCATTGGCCAGTCTCGCTGATATACACACTTGGGAGCGTTAGTTCGAAACCACTTGTTTAAATACACTTGATAAAGCATCAGTGCGTTGAAGCCAGCTTATATTTGACTCAATAAAAGCCTGGAACATAGGCAGATGGAAGTTTGTGCCAGTTTGTGCCAGAATTCATTGCTAATCAACGTATCTGTGTTATTCGTATGAATTGTGGTAAGCTTGAACCATTTAATATCTTTTAATGAAAATTGAATGTGAATTGTTGATTTATGCCTGTATATATATGTGTAGTTCAGTGGCAAACGGGAGGTAAAGCCTAAAATGCTCCAGCCTGAACAGAGGGTGTCGGAGAGAAGTAAAACGGCATGGAATGGCCAAACAGTACACTGACACCTGGATGATTGACTAGAAAGAAATAATGCTGGAAGTGCAGAGGCGTAGTAACCATTAAGAAGGGTAATACTGGAATAAAGTATTTCAAATGAAGCTGACAGTTGGCCTAATGCTCTGAACTCAATGTTTGTGCTGTATTGTGATCAGTGTAAAAGAGAATATAAATTAGTTATGAAGTAGAAGGTACATCCTTCTTGATTTCAGGGACAGTGGTCTTGATGGTAGTGAGCAGCACCTAGTCAGAGATTTGCTGAATCCAGTGTCGGACAGCATACTCCTTGGTCCTTTTAGCTATCAGTGAGGTATCTCCAGAGCCCAGAAGAGAATTCGAGCAGAGGAGTCCTCTCCTGCCGCCATCACTCAAGATAAGCAGAGTTGGCCAGCTGAGCTCAACATTATGTCCCCTCATCTAGAAATAACTTTATAAAAATACCATTCAGAGGGGAATTTACTTGTCTTAAAATCAGGAACTGTGAACATCTCCAATACTGATCCCTAAAGACAAACTATTGAAGTCATGATGACAAATACCAACAGAGCTTGAACAAAACAAAACCAGTATTACCTCATTTTACTACTACACAACTGACACACATAGAACATTTGTAATAATATATGTCACTACAATATTCATATTAAATACATTCTGTACATAACTTGTAATTTAAATTGATTGTGATTCCTGGTTCCCTTGTAGTTGAATCAGGACACATATTCATTCATGCTAGTAATGAATACATATTGTTATTTGAACCGTTACGAGTGACTTCTTTAAGCTATTCTCGTAGAGTGTTATATGTATGTGAGTGTCACAGTGTTGTCAAGAGTAGTGGATTAAATTAAATTGTTTATCTGTCTGTTGTTGTGACTTACACTTCACCATACTCATACCCTAGACACATAACGTAGCATCACACTATTCCAGAATAATTCTGACTGAGATAAAGAGATATGTGGTAGCAAGTAAGGTTATCTATAATACACTACTTTTAATAGATATAGATACCTTCACAGCTGATCTCAGTCAGTACACTAAGTCCCCTATAAATATTTATAACATCCCACTTCACCACATATATTGGGGTCTCGCTCTTGGGATTTTGAATCTTTAACTATTAAAAATATTGGGGGTAATTCACTTCAGGGAATATAAGAATTAAAAGGTATCCTTGGGTGGAATTAAATAAGGTTGAGCTCACGGTGCCTGTTTTGTCCATTAGAGATTGAATTGTTGGTTAGACATTGTATTAAGTTACATGATAGACAATGGCGGACCTGGCCAAATTTCGATCTGCTGCGGTTCAGACTGCAAAAGAGTTAGGATTAGATGGGCAAGTTATGGTTGCCTATGTCACAACGGAATGTGACAAATTTATTGAACGCGAAGAAAGAAGATTAGAAAAAGAAGCCGAAAGAAGGTTAGAGGCTGAAAGGGAAATTAAGAAGTTACAATTTGAAGCTGAGGCTGAGACTAAGAGGTTGCAGATTGAGGCTGACAAAGAGGCTAAGAAATTGGAGGCAGAAAGAGAAGACAAACGATTGGCTGCAGAAAGGGAAGAGAAGAAATTGGCTGCAGAAAGGGAAGAGAGAAAATTAGCTGCAGAAAGGGAAGCAGAAGATAAAAGATTACAAAGGGAACATGAGTTACGACTAAGGGAGTTTGAGTTTCAAGGCCATGCTCCTGAAAATGGTGCCAGTCCCTTTGCCTCTGATGCTACGGTTACTCAAGGAGCCTCAATCTCAGCTATGAATTTTCATTTAGATCATTTTGTTGAGAAAGACGATGATATTGAGAGCTATATAAATAGGTACGAACTATTAGCTACCACGTATGGGTTAGAGAGAGAAAGGTGGAGCTTAAAGTTATCTCAGGGACTTCGTGGGGCAGCTTATGAAGTTTTTGCAAAAATGAGCAGAGGTGATCAGGAAAATTATGACATGCTAAAGCAGGCTCTTTTGTTAAGGTATGAAAAGAATGCAGAATTCTATAGAAAAAAATTTAGGAATGCTAAACTACTGTCAGGTGAAACCTATCACCAGTTCTCTGCCCGAATAGAGACATACTTGGAGAAATGGACTTCTCTGGGGAAAACCCAAGATCTTAAGGAAATGGTCCTTATAGAGCAATTAAGAGAGTCCATGGCTCCAGACCTGAGAAAGTTTCTCATGGAACAAGGTGCAGAGAGGCTGGGTGAGTTGCTAAATGTTGCTGAAAGGTATCAAGCAGCTCAAGCAGAGGTAACAGGTAATAAAAAGAAACAGGTGGATAACTTTAGGGCACCACAGAACTTTAATAAATTTGATCCTAAGGATCAAAATAAAGGTAAGCACCAATTTGATAGGCCACGGTATGACAATAAAAATAAATTCCCACAATTCGATGAAAGGAAATATGATGAAAGAAAATCTTTCAACCAAGGAAAAAGGTGGTGTAAAAATTGTAAGATGAACAATCATGACACTGACCATTGTAGAAGGAAACCTCCTCATTTTGCTGCTATGACATCGGGGAAAAAGGAAAAGAAGGGCAAACCTGAAGAATTACAGGAACCATACCACCCCCCAGTGTGTGAAGATGTCATTTGTAATGGTGTCACTATAAGATGTTTATATGATACCGGTTTAGATTACGATTCCGTTGTGAGTTCTCACCTGGTGCAGGCCGATCAATACACCACAGAAACAGTGGAGATTCAAACTGCAACCAAGGATGTAGCTACCATGACACTTCCCGTCGCCCGAATAAAAGTGAAAACGCGATATGTGGAAGGAATCATAAAAGCAGCAGTGATAAATGAGCCAATCTACCCTCTAATATTGGGGTGTAGATATGTCTTCTTGGGGAATCCCAAGAGACCTGTGATATTGGCAACAGTGCAGACCAGATCACAGACAAAGAAGGAGGAGGATAATCCCATAAATACTTACCCAGATGAGATGAGGAAGGCACAGGCTGAGGACAAAACACTCAAGCCATGTTTCAAGAAGTTGCCCAAATCTCATACACCTCCAGGCAAGGGAGAGTTTTATATGAAGAACAAATTGATATATAGGAAGGCTGGATCTGAATCCAATGGTCACGGACAGCTGGTCCTTCCCACTTCATATAGGACTAAAGTGTTGGAACTAGGGCATGCGATTCCCTTCAGTGGTCATATGGGAATCAGCGCAACAGGACAGCGAATAGCTTGTCACTATTTCTGGCCAGGAATAACTGAAGATATCAAACGATATGTAAAATCCTGTCCAGAGTGCCAACGAGTAGCACCTAAACATTGGACTGCACCAGCAACTCTGGGGGAAATGCCCATAGTGGGAACACCCTTTGAGAGAGTTGCAGTGGATCTTGTGGGACCTCTCACCCGAACCAAGAGGAGGAACAGCTACATTCTGACTCTGGTGGACACTTGTTCTATGTGGGGAGAGGCAGTAGCCCTGTCATCGATTGATTCAAAACATGTGGCAGAGGCATTGCTCACAATTTTCACAAGGTTAGGCTTTCCCAATCAAATCTTGACTGATAATGGCTCTCAGTTCAAGGGGAAACTAACTGAAGAAGTTTTCAGGATCTTCCAGGCCAAACACTTCCATTGTAGTGTGTATCATCCCCAAGGGAACGGCCAAGTGGAAAGATTTAACGGCACATTAATGTCGATCCTGAGAAAGTTGGCACACGAAAAACCAGATACATGGGACCAGTACCTGCACGCCGCCCTCTTTGCTTATCGGGAGGTACCCCATAGTTCAACCGGTATGGCCCCGGCAACATTATTGTTTGGAAGGCCAATAAAAGGTCCACTCGAAGCTATGTTAAGAACGTGGACTGATGAAAAGGCAGAGGAAAACATTACATCTTCATACCAATATGTGAATGAGCTGACCACTCGGTTGAAAACTGGCTGGAAACTTGCCAATGAAAATTTGAAACAAGCCAGGAAGAAACATGCTGCCTATTATAACAGGAAGGCGAAAGACAGAAATTTGGCTGTGGGAGAGAGAAGGTACTGCTTCTTTTGCCCGGGAGTCAGAATAAGTTACAAATTGGATGGCAGGGTCCATATACAGTTCTAGAGAAGGTGTCTAGAACAAATTATAAGATAGATAAGAAGGGGAAAGAAAAAATCTATCATGTGAATCTCCTGAAGAAATATTTGGAAAGAGAACATCAGGAAGAGACACACTTGTTGACCTTGTCCATCGCCATGGAGATGAAAAAGGAACCACTTTCATCATTTGAATATCCATTACACCCCTGTGAGACAGCAGCACAGGTGAAAATCAGTACACATTTAACGAAAACTCAGAAAGAGAGAGTGCAACAGGTTCTAAAGAATCATGCAGAGGTGTTAACAGACCGACCAGGGCATACAAACCTATTGGAATATGATATGAAACTCATAGACTCCACACCTGTCTGTATGAAACCATATTCGATTCCGTTTGCTAAGGAAAAAGCTTTGAAGGAAGAGATAGACTATCTATTGAAAGAAGGAATTATTTCGCACAGTGAGTCTTCGTATAGTTCCGGTGTTGTACTCTTAAGGAAGCCCTCTGGAGAACATAGACTCTGTATAGATTACAGGAGACTGAACGCTATTACAGAAGGACAGGTGGATCCATTGCCGGATACAAATCAGCTGTTTGCCAGACTAAATAAAGCTAAATATTTCTCAAAAGTGGATCTGAGTAAAGGATACTATCAGATTCCAGTAAAGCCTGAGGTTAGACCATACCTAGCTTTTAGTACCTCAGAAGGACACTATGAGTTTAATAGATTGCCATTTGGATTGAAGAATGCGCCTAGTGTCTTCTCTAGAATGATGAGAAAATTATTGGATCCTCTGAATAATCCCTGTATAACAAATTTTATGGATGATATCCTTATAGCAACAGAAACATTTGAGGAACACATTGACTCTCTGAACATGCTGTTTGATCGACTTAGGGAGGCAAATTTAACAGCCCGTCCAACCAAATGTTGCGTTGGATGTAAAGAATTGGAATTTTTGGGACACACAGTTTATCAGGGAAACATGACCCCTGACCCAAAGAATTTAGAGAAACTACAAAAAGCCCCGAGACCACAAACCAAGAAGGACGTGAGATCCTTTGTCTCATTATGTGGTTTCTACCAGAAGTATATCAAGAACTTTAATTCCATATGTGCACCGTTAACTGAATTGACACGTAAAGGACTTCCAGATCGCATTACATGGACACCACAATGTGAAATGACTTACCAAGAATTGAAGGAAAAGCTCACAAGTAAACCCATTTTGAAATTACCTGACTTAAGTCAAGAATTCATAGTAAGGACGGATGCAAGTAATATTGGGCTAGGTGCAACTTTACTACAGAAATCAGAGGCATTGGATGGGGAATTAAGCCCAGTGGCATATGCTAGCAGAAAGTTGAATAAAGCTGAAATCAACTACTCAACTAGCGAAAAAGAATGTCTTGCAGTAATATGGGCAATAAAGAAATTCAATATTTATCTATATGGGAAGGCATTTAAGTTGCAAACTGACCACAAACCTTTATCGTTTTTAGCACAGGCTAAGCATGAGAACTCTAGGTTACTCCGATGGTCTTTGCTTCTGGCTCCATATAATTTTAGCATTGAATATATATCTGGAAAAACCAATCTGGGAGCGGATTTTTTAAGCCGCCATCCGTGTGATGAGAATCACCGTAAACCCCAGAAATAATAATAAATTTCTCTATGTGTATATAGAATAAAGGACTGACATATAATGTCTGTTTTAAGAGGGGAGGTGTCATGGAATATTCTAATCCACATATATAAATTATCAATTAAATATAAAGCCTAATAAATACATATAATAAAGAAAAGAGCAATGGTAAAATGACAGTGCTATCACAAAGAATGTACTCGAAATCCCCCTTGTTTTCTGCTTCGTCTGCAAATTGTAACGCTTTCACGTTGATATAAAAGCTTACTGTATTATTACCCGCCTTCTTCAATGAAACGTGTGCTGTATTTCTTGGAAAAGAATTGAGAGACTGCGTAATGACCTAAATTTTAAATTCCATTCATGTCTTTTTCTACATTACGTTACCAAAACGAACGAACAGTTGGACTAAAGGATAGCGAGAAGGGAGAGGAAGCCGAACACTAAACACGCTTCGCGCGATACGCAAATGCTGCCATCACGCGTGTAAGTCTACATGCACTAATTTTTTTTCAGACGGACAGTGATAAAATACACTACCCTTTCCCAGAGTTAGGTTTATAAATCATAACAAACTCTTATTAGAAAAGATAACATTAGATGGGTTTACGTTTGAACACATAACAGTACCCAGACAGCACATCTTCCAAACAGGAGGTAGAAGAAATTGCATATTTTGAACGCAGCCACGTAGCTCCTTTAAATTAGTATTTTTGGGTTCCTTAGGGCTTGCTGACAAATAATATGTAAAACGTTACGCAAATAGTCCAGGAATTAATAAATTATACCCAAAATAAAATATTGGGGGTGCCTGACAGCATAAAATCATTTCTGCTCATAAGATTTTTTTTTAACGTGTTTGAAAAAAATTTACGTTACAGAAATAGCCTACCATGTAAACTCCAAATTGATTGGAGCGCAACAAATGAAAGCCTAACCACGATTGGTCGGGCTATAAATACTATCTTGGTTGTTAGGGGAGACGGGAAAAGATAACATTTTTTTCAAACACTTGTCGAAACGTGGCTCATTGGCCAGTCTCGCTGATATACACACTTGGGAGCGTTAGTTCGAAACCACTTGTTTAAATACACTTGATAAAGCATCAGTGCGTTGAAGCCAGCTTATATTTGACTCAATAAAAGCCTGGAACATAGGCAGATGGAAGTTTGTGCCAGTTTGTGCCAGAATTCATTGCTAATCAACGTATCTGTGTTATTCGTATGAATTGTGGTAAGCTTGAACCATTTAATATCTTTTAATGAAAATTGAATGTGAATTGTTGATTTATGCCTGTATATATATGTGTAGTTCAGTGGCAAACGGGAGGTAAAGCCTAAAATGCTCCAGCCTGAACAGAGGGTGTCGGAGAGAAGTAAAACGGCATGGAATGGCCAAACAGTACACTGACACCTGGATGATTGACTAGAAAGAAATAATGCTGGAAGTGCAGAGGCGTAGTAACCATTAAGAAGGGTAATACTGGAATAAAGTATTTCAAATGAAGCTGACAGTTGGCCTAATGCTCTGAACTCAATGTTTGTGCTGTATTGTGATCAGTGTAAAAGAGAATATAAATTAGTTATGAAGTAGAAGGTACATCCTTCTTGATTTCAGGGACAGTGGTCTTGATGGTAGTGAGCAGCACCTAGTCAGAGATTTGCTGAATCCAGTGTCGGACAGCATACTCCTTGGTCCTTTTAGCTATCAGTGAGGTATCTCCAGAGCCCAGAAGAGAATTCGAGCAGAGGAGTCCTCTCCTGCCGCCATCACTCAAGATAAGCAGAGTTGGCCAGCTGAGCTCAACATTATGTCCCCTCATCTAGAAATAACTTTATAAAAATACCATTCAGAGGGGAATTTACTTGTCTTAAAATCAGGAACTGTGAACATCTCCAATACTGATCCCTAAAGACAAACTATTGAAGTCATGATGACAAATACCAACAGAGCTTGAACAAAACAAAACCAGTATTACCTCATTTTACTACTACACAACTGACACACATAGAACATTTGTAATAATATATGTCACTACAATATTCATATTAAATACATTCTGTACATAACTTGTAATTTAAATTGATTGTGATTCCTGGTTCCCTTGTAGTTGAATCAGGACACATATTCATTCATGCTAGTAATGAATACATATTGTTATTTGAACCGTTACGAGTGACTTCTTTAAGCTATTCTCGTAGAGTGTTATATGTATGTGAGTGTCACAGTGTTGTCAAGAGTAGTGGATTAAATTAAATTGTTTATCTGTCTGTTGTTGTGACTTACACTTCACCATACTCATACCCTAGACACATAACGTAGCATCACACTATTCCAGAATAATTCTGACTGAGATAAAGAGATATGTGGTAGCAAGTAAGGTTATCTATAATACACTACTTTTAATAGATATAGATACCTTCACAGCTGATCTCAGTCAGTACACTAAGTCCCCTATAAATATTTATAACATCCCACTTCACCACACCTGTTTTCGCACTTAATGTTGTTTAATATGATATAGTCAGTGTCGAGTTTACAGTTATATAATTCTTTACAATATTCTGTCCACCTTCTCATTACAGCTGTTTTTTCATTGAGCAGAGCCCCATTGCTATCTTCTATGACAGTTACCCTGGGCTGTTGGGGTTTTGATAGTCTTCATAATGTGTCAAAAGCTGCCTTGCTGTTACCTTTTATTAGCCCCGTATTAATGGACTCACACTGATCAGCTACCCATTTTTCTTTGGCCTGTTTCATTTTCTTTCTAATATTTTTATTCACCATACTGTATTGCCATGCTGCTTCTGGAACCTCTTTCTTAACCTTTTTTATTTCCCGCCGTGTATCACATAACTTCAGAATGTCATCTGTAACCCATGGTTTGTTTATTTTCTTTCTTTTACCAAGTATTTCTGTTGCTGATTCAATGAGCACCTCCTTTACCCTTTGTAAATTCCCTAAGAACATTACATAAAATTAAATTCCATACATATGAATTATAAATCTACACTGGAATGAAACTATGGAACAGGCTGTGAACAGGTTAACCTCTGAGAAACTGTTTCACGTATGCTCCGCGTGTGTTGGTAAAACCGGACTGACTTCAGCGGAGCCTCAGGTTATAACTTCGGATTGCCAATGTGTGATAGTTTTGGGGCTATGTCCTTTGACTCTGCCCCTTTCTCTACTAATTCATCATCAATCTTTCCATGCGACGCCTGCATGTTCGAGTGCGATGTCAATGCCCGCCAATCGCTAAAAGTGGGTGGGCTCTCGTAAACAACTCTTCGCCTCCTTGCTGGGTGTTCGGAGAGTGACGAGACAAACGGTGGCTTGTGGTTGGTCACCTGATAACTCAGTGTGTACTCTTCTGTTACAGAGTAGCCTTCCTTTGCGGCTCCTGCCTGTCGCACCGTCGTTTGTTTCTTTGTGGAATGACGGCTCCCTTTAATCACTACTCGTAAACAAATCTAAGCTTCGTAGCCGCCGTCAAACAGTCTTACCATCTGGTAACATGCAATACTGTGTGTATCGCGAGTCCCTTGTTTTCGACCGCCAGCGCGAAGTATCAAACGAATTCTTTCCATGGCCCATGTGGCCGTCTGCCGTGCCAAACAATAACGTATCTAACGTGCCAGATGTTTTCCAAAAGATAACGTATGGTTGGGAAGTATTATAGGTGTGATGAAATATTAAAGTTACACTTAGGTAAAAGCCGTGATTAGGAAAGATTACTATAAACATGATGAAAGAGCAAAAACCGGGAGAGAAATAAAATGAGAACGATGATGAAAAGGGTACAGGGCGATAAAGAATAGACCGATTATATCACACTCATCTACCAACAGAACTACCCTATTCATCCACACAACATACTGTCTCATCCATCAAGTGTACTGTACTGTCAAACTTAATATATTAAGCCACAATACTATTAAATCTAATCCATCAAAACAATATTCCAGCACACCTACTCTAGTAAAACAAAATACAGCCTCATTTATCATTACAATATCATGTTTCGTTTAAATAACACAACACATTGCCCTGGTCAACTAACATAACATATTGTCTCTTCAATCAATAATATCTCTATCTACAATTCAGCTTCATCTGTTCATATATGTAAAAAATGACAACAGAATACCTTTAACAGATGGTGAAAGAAACATGTACACAATGGTGGCCGGAAATCTGTACAGGATGATGATATGCTTATTTGAGCATGGCGACCAGTAATGACTAATGAACTACCGAAAACAAGTGACCAGGAAGTGACAGAGAATTCGGCATCTGCACAAGAACCGAAATGATAAATGACACAATGTCTCAGCATCAACAATTACATTATTTCATCCCCACAAGAGTTGTACTATTTTCCACTTCATTTCCCCACTCCATTCCCAACTACAACCCTAGACATTATTTCCTTTAAAAAAAAAAAAAAATCCCGTTCCAATCAACTCTAAATCTACACCGCCAAGTGATGCCAAAATGACTGTGTCCAAATCAGGATTCCTTTATGTACAAAAACCTATTAATTCCCCCGTACTATTTTAACTTGTCGACGGAGAAGAAAAGAGAATGCCAGCAACGTACAAGATGACCATTTTTCCAGTACTACTGACCTAACCATGATTACGCTACAGTGTACACAACCGGAATACCCACACGCCGGGAGGCCCGGCGCCCAAAGTTCAGATAAGGTACCATTTCACGACAACGATGATCTATCAAGTCATACGTAGGACCCATCTCTAAGGGACTGCTTCAGAAAATAGAGCCCCGAAGATTACTTGTCAGAGAAGCTTGGATTCCTGGCTGGGAAAAACTGTAATTGAAAACTGCCTGTATGACTACTGCTTCCGGCATGAAGATAAATCATATGGAATGAAATTCAATCACTGTCGCCAAGAACAGATGACACAAAGGCCATCGCGTGTATGACATTCATTTTATACGCCGGTTATCAACGCTCTATTAGGTACTTGCGTGCATTATTCGAAAATAAACAATCTCACCAAAAAAAAAAAAAAAAACCTAAATGGTAACGCTTAAAAAACAAAACACAAAGCAATAACAAAGCTAACAACGAGATTTCAGTTCTGGTATAGCGCTCAATGTGTGCCAACAAATCGGTTTTCCCCTTTTAATCAAGAATATAAAATTGAGCACACAAATTAATTGGGAAAACACCGATACAGGTTGCTATTTTTATCCTACTTTGAAAACTCATTGACCTCGAAATGGGTGTAACATGACAAAAGTGTACCCTCTCCAGATCTGGCTCGGGCTATTCTCTGTCTACTCTTGCCACCAAGCGTCATGGGTAGTTGAAGCTTTCGTGCTAAGTGTGTCGCACTGGCTGATGTAAGCCCAAATTGTTGTAGGATTACTGTAAACATTGTCTATCCACCTGCCTCTCTGAGTTCTTCGTACCCTAAAACCAGACCTCCTACTGTTGTGAGCGTAGTGGTTAGGCTCCATCCTGATGAGATGGCCAATCCCCTTTAACTTCTCTCTCTCTCTATAACAGTATTCGCTGCTGGAAGCAGTAACAATTTTTCTAATGTCATCATTTCTACTCGTAGTTTGTTTTTCCTTGTAACATTAATGGCTCTTATCAAACATTATATCTCGGACAATGTGGTTTTATTCTCCTGTTCCTTCGACAGAAACAATGTTTGACACTGATAGTAAAGAGTTGGTAAGAATATATTATTTATCAACTGTCATTTAGTTTCATACTGATACACGGATGTTTAGGTAGTGTTGACAGTTAGCAAGTTACTGGACTGTCTTTTTGAAACAACACTCAACAACCCCAAATTTTGTCAGAATGTATGAAACAGGATACGTCATTATATTTCCACATGTGTGACCTTGTCATACTAATTCAATCCTTCCAGTCCGATCAAGCGTCCATAACTTCATGGCTGTTGCTTTTGTTGGTCACATCCATACAACAGTACTAACTCAACATAACACGGCATGACACTCTTCCCCACTTCAATTACTTTATCCATGATTGTTTGCTGTTCTTTCTTTCTTTATTTCATTATATTTTTCACATTAAAAAAAAAGGCTATTTCGTGTTTTGAAATTAATTCTACTTGGTTCGTGAACAAATATACACAAGAATGGTACAGACCAATAACTTGAAAAGTGTCAGCGGCGTCAACAACACAATGCTGACTACGAGAGCGAAGCCCCTACCAGGGCGTCTAGGCGGCGGTTTGTGTCAGTGTAAACACTTTGGTAAAAGGTGCGTCATCCACCAACGACAAGAGACGCCCGTTATATCCGGACACGTAGTCGAACTGGGCACCATCGTGTTCATATGCAACGGGACAAGACAATGCTTTCCCCGCTGTCCAAGTGTCCGGCTATTGAGAAATGAAAGATGGCAGCCGAGATCAATTCCAAGTTGTCAGTTACCCCGATTGTATTAATTTAGCCCCAGTCACCAGAGGGACCGAGCTCAGCACTTATTCCTTTCCCGCCACGTCAAACGAAGACTCGGAAACGTCAAAAATTCATAAAAGAAATTGGTGCCCAGTTCGTGAACCTGGTGGCCGCGCTAGACAAGGGAGATACGATCAGCTAATATGGTCGGCTCCTTCTAAAATTAAACTAACGTACAAATAATGTTATTCTGAAATGACCGTGGTTCAACATTGCCTACATTATCAACTCAGTCACTGGGGCATTCGATTCCGGACATTTTATGCAATATTAAATGCTTGCAAGAGGAGAATTTTTTTAAAAATCCGGTCCTAGTGTTTCATGCTTATCGTAATCTAATTTCCATTAGAGGAAACGTTAAATAAGTCACACATAAATAAGGCAAGAAAAAACAGGAGGAAGGAACTAACAAAACTGAACGCTTTTTCAATGAAGGTTTTCTTATTTGACTTGTCTTATTAGAACATCGGCAGTCACTAGCCCACTTACAAGCACGTGACATATCAGCAACGACTTACACGCACGTGACATATCAGCAACGACTTACACGCACGTGACATATCAGCAATCAGCAACCACTTACACGGACATGACATATCAGCAACGACTTACGCGCACGTGACATATCAGCAACCACTTACACGCACGTGACATATCAGCAACCACTTACACGGACATGACATATTAGCAACCACTTACACGGACATGACATATCAGCAACCACTTACACGGACATGACATATCAGCAACCACTTACACGGACATGACATATCAGCAACGACTTACACGGACATGACATATCAGCAACCACTTACACGGACATATCAGCAACGACTTACACGGACATGACATATCAGCAACCACTTACACGGACATGACATATCAGCAACCACTTACACGGACATGACATATCAGCAACCACTTACACGGACATGATATATCAGCAACCACTTATACGGACATGATATATCAGCAACCACTTACACGGATGTGACATATCAGCAACGACTTACACGGACGTGACATATCAGCAAACTTACACGGGCATGACATAACAACAACGACTTACACGGACGTGACATATCAGCAACGACTTACACGCACGTGACATATCAGCAACGACTTACACGGACATGACATATCAGCAACAACTTACACGGGCATGACATAACAGCAACGACTTACACGGACATGACATATCAGCAACGACTTACATGCACGTGACATGTCAGCAACCACTTACACGGACATGGCATATCAGCAGCCACTTACACGGACATGACATATCAGCAACCACTTACACGACATATCAGCAACCACTTACACGGACATGACATATCAGCAACCACTTACACGGATATGACATATCAGCAACCACTTACACGGACATGACATATCAGCAACCACTTACACGGACATGATATATCAGCAACCACTTATACGGACATGATATATCAGCAACCACTTACACGGACATGACATATCAGCAACCACTTACACGGACATGACATATCAGCAACGACTTACACGGACATGACATATCAGCAACCACTTACACGGACATATCAGCAACGACTTACACGGACATGATATATCAGCAACCACTTACACGGACATGACATATCAGCAACCACTTACACGGACATGACATATCAGCAACCACTTACACGGACATGACATATCAGCAACCACTTACACGGACATGACATATCAGCAACGACTTACACGGATGACATATCAGCAACCACTTACACGGACATGACATATCAGCAACCACTTACACGGACATGACATATCAGCAACAACTTACACGGACATGACATATCAGCAACCACTTACACGGACATGACATATCAGCAACCACTTACACGGACATGACATATCAGTAACCACTTACACGGACATGACATATCAGCAACCACTTACACGGACATGACATATCAGCAACCACTTACACGCACGTGACATATCAGCAACGACTTACACGCATGTGACATATCAGCAACGACTTACACGGACGTGACATATCAGCAAACTTACACGGGCATGACATAACAACAACGACTTACACGGACGTGACATATCAGCAACGACTTACACGCACGTGACATATCAGCAACGACTTACACGGACATGACATATCAGCAACAACTTACACGGGCATGACATAACAGCAACGACTTACACGGACATGACATATCAGCAACGACTTACATGCACGTGACATGTCAGCAACCACTTACACGGACATGGCATATCAGCAGCCACTTACACGGACATGACATATCAGCAACCACTTACACGGACATGACATATCAGCAACCACTTACACGGACATGACATATCAGCAACCACTTACACGGATATGACATATCAGCAACCACTTACACGGACATGATATATCAGCAACCACTTATACGGACATGACATATCAGCAACCACTTACACGGACATGACATATCAGCAACGACTTACACGAACATGATATATCAGCAACCACTTACACGGACATGACATAGCAACCACTTACACGGACATGACATATCAGCAACGACTTACACGGACATGACATATCTGCAACGACTTACACGGACGTGACATAGCAACCACTACACGGTCATGACATATCAGCAACCACTTACACGGACATGATATATCAGCAACCACTTACACGGACATGATATATCAGCAACCACTTACACGCACGTGACATATCAGCAACCACTTACACGCACGTGACATATCAGCAACCACTTACACGGACATGACATATCAGCAACCACTTACACGGACATGACATATCAGCAACCACTTACACGGACATGACATATCAGCAACCACTTACACGGACATGACATATCAGCAACCACTTACACGGACATGACATATCAGCAACCACTTACACGGACATGACATATCAGCAACCACTTACACGGACATGACATATCAGCAACCACTTTCACGCACGTGACATATCAGCGAGCACTTACAAAGTGGGTCTGAGGAAACAAAGAAAGAACAGGCTTACTGACCTCTCAGGCAAGTCGTATGAGGTGAATATTATGAGTATGTGCATGTGGCTGGCAACCGCATTATATAATAGTAATTGTTACAGAAATCAACGCCGCAACAGTACATGAATACTTTGGTGCAAGCTGACCGCAAGGGAACTAGGTTGCAGTGGTGAATCCATGCTCGATAAAGAGGGAAAATGAAGATGTTGCTGCTGGTCTCTCTAACTCCGCGACAGACACATCATCTACAGATGTTCCTAGCGTCTCTAATCCTGCGACAGACACATCATCTACAGATGTTCCTAGCGTCTCTAATCCTGCGACAAACACATCATCTACAGATGTTCCTAGCGTCTCTAATCCTGCGACAGACACATCATCTACAGATGTTCCTAGCGTCTCTAATCCCGCGACAGACACTTCATGTACAGATGTTTCTCGCGTCTCTAATCCTGCGACAGACACTTCATCTACACATGTTCCTCGCGTCTCTAATCCTGCAACAGAACACTTCATCAACAGATGTTCCTGCCGGTCTCTCTAATCCTGCGACAGACACTTCATCTACAGATGTTCCTGCCGGTCTCTCTAATCCTGCGACAGACACTTCATCAACAGATGTTCCTGCTGGTCTTTCTAATCCTGCGACAGACACTTCATCTACACATGTTCCTCGCGTCTCTAATCCCGCGACAGACACTTCATCTACAGATGTTCCTCGCGTCTCTAATCCTGCGACAGACACTTCATCTACACATGTTCCTCGCGTCTCTAATCCTGCGACAGAAACTTCATCTACAGATGTTCCTCGCGTCTCTAATCCTGCGACAGACACTTCATCTACACATGTTCCTCACGTCTCTAATCCTGCAACAGAACACTTCATCAACAGATGTTCCTGCTGGTCTCTAATCCTGCGACAGACACTTCATCTACACATGTTCCTCGCGTCTCTAATCCTGCGACAGACACTTCATCTACAGATGTTCCTCGCGAGAGAGGACAGGAATAACTAAAACTATAAGAAATAACATGCGATTGATATTAACATTAAATCAAATAACAGAGATGAATGCCATCAAATGTTGCATGTAGTCTTCATCACTAATGTATGGTGTAGAAAGATGGACAACGAACAAGCACACGTTAGCAGAATTGAGACTTTGGAAATGTAAAAAAAACAATTTTTTTTATTTGTGGTTTCATCGCATGATAGTAGAAGAAAACAAATATAGACGTCATAAAGACATCAGGAATTCACCCACTGATTCATTTACATGTCAGATCCCGATAGAGCACATAGCTACAACAAATACAAGCAAAACTTTGCTATCCTCTGATTTTCGTTCACGGTCCGTACATATTTTCTTTATCCTTGTCATGTCTATATGTCTTCTCTATGTCTTTGTTATCCCATATTTGCTTTTCCTTTCTCCGTGTGCCTGTTTTTTTTTCTCTCTTTATTTCTCATATTCTGAAGATTCCAGAGCAATGAAAAATAACCAGGAAATTTTACAACCTCGAAATTAACACACAATTAAGGAAAAAAAAGAGCAAATAACATTTGTAGATTCGAAAGGTAAGACCAAAAAAAATAAATAAATAAAACACACACACACACCCAAAAACAAAATACCCAAAACAAAACCAAAGGAACAAGTGAGAAGAGAAAGCATCAAGATTTACCAGAAATACACTCTCATACTCACAGAGGTCTTACGTTTTCTTTATCACTACTGCACGGTGCTGGGCAAATAAAAAGTGTACGTTAGACGTCTTATTACAGTCTGCTTATTGATGAGGAGACGGCGTTTGATCTGATCTGATCTTGTCCCCATGAAAGTGTGTCTCGACAATAGGTACCTTGATCTGTCAGTTTTACCTAAACAGTCCTAGTGGATATCTGTCTTAAGTTAAGGCTGTGCTAAGACGTACAGTGTTTATGTTGGGGTCTACAAGTAACTTAAATGTCAGTCAATATCTGGCATTCACTTTCATAAGGCTGTTAATGAGACACCGTTGGCGCAGATGTCACCGCGGAGCTGACATTCGTTCACAGACAGCTGCTAAATATAAATGTGGAATAAGTCCATTATCAGTGCCCAAGAGAGTGGAGGACCATCACTTCGACCAAGGTGTTCACGCGTTCACTACGTCAACAGCGTGAAAATCTATCATTCAGGAAGAAAACCACATCAGCTCTTGTAATGAAACACTGATATGACTCGGCTGTTCTTTGCCGGGTGGGCATCTGGAATGGGCCAGTCTAAGTGGTCGAAAGATTTTTTTTATAGTCTTCCGCCCTTTACACGTGCGGACCCTTAAGTCCCACACGGCAACAAGGAGCAAGCCCACCACTTCTAACCACGCATGTCCTAAAAGGTAACTAAGGATAAATCTTCATGGCGCTAGCAACGTTTCCATGTTTTTAAAAATGGTTATAAAGACCACCACTCCATCTGAGGCGGACACTGCTCTACAGACAGGTCAAGTGCACGAAGTGACCATACAACAGACCCACACAACAAAAAATGTGTACGTTATGAACATCTCTTCTACTTTTTCCTCTATGAACAAAATCTAATTTAATATTCTTCTCCAAACATCAGTGGTCCAGAAATTGTCTTCTACAGATGTTACCTCAATTCAAAATGTGCCTGTCAAATCAGTGATGATCTTCAGGTAGTAGACATCTCCATAAGTGTAATGGGCAGGTACTGAACCGATGACGGTCATGTACATTTTCTCATCACAGGTACAATCATCGCTTAGTTCCTCCTACCTTTAGCTTATTGAACAGAACTGAACTAAACGGCAACAACTAACACAAGAAGATGACTCGCTTCAGTAAAATTGTTCTCGTTAGCAGAATATGTTGCTATTCGATGTTCCAAATAATTTAACAAGCTATGTGATAATACATGAGTGATACCCCTGTATGTATAAGCGCGTGTCTGTGCGTATGTGTGTGTGTGTGTGTATATGTATATATGCGCCGCATAACGTCCGTTCGAACAACGTCCGACAGCATATACGTCCGTGGTCCCAAAAGGTTATAATAGAGTTCAGAAATTCCGATCGGAGAACAGGACGAAGCGGACGTAACCGAACGTAGCGAAAGCAACAGCTTTCCGCACGCAACACGTGTATCTCATGTCTCTTGTATACAATACAAAGCGATTGCGATACCAGGCGTATAATGGTACAGTACATATATAACCTATAATACAGTACATATGTCTTGATAGTCATAATAAACGCCTATGTTACTGGCCTATGTATGTACTGTACTGTACTTATTATCGTTATTTTAATGTGAACTTTCGACAATACATTACCGTGAAGTGCATCATGGCTCCCAAACGCAGCAAAACTAGTTCTAGTGATAGCAGCAGCAAGAGACAAAGGAAAAGTATCGATTTGGAAGTGAAACAAAAGGTAATTAAACATCACGAAGATGGAAAACTAGTGAATTCTATAGCTCGTGATTTGGGCATGTCGCACTCGACAGTCACGACGATCCTTAAGAACAAAGAAAAAATATTAGCCTATGTACAGTATACAGTATTTTACATTATTTTTCTACTTAACCCATATACTGTACAGTATTACCTTGCCAGATACAGTACATTAGCTGAAATACAGTACTGTATGAGTACAGTATCTTGGCTATTTAGTCAATCCAGGTACACTACAGTATCCCATATAACTTTGCTAAGTATAAAGTATGGTGTTCGCATAGTCCAAATCGCATAACGTCCTATTTCACAGAACGTATCGTGGACGTTAAGCGGCTCATGACTGTGTATATATATATCAAGGTTTCTCCTTGGTACGATTACGCAATTCATATTTTACTAAAACAAAATGATATAAAGCGCGCGGAACCATTTAAAAAAAAGGATGAAAGTGGAGGACTCCACTTAAAGTTTACAGTAATGGAATGTCACTAGATAAGAAATACACATCTACCAATTCGCAAATGCTCACTTCTGCGATGAATAACAGATTTTCAATATCCCTCCCAACCAACCCGGTGCTAATGGACGTCATTCAAGGCTAATCGTGCCACACAAGCTTCGTGGCTGTAAACACAGACATCAATGAGAGATCATCGAGTACTGGGCGGGATATTTCTACGCTAAAAAATACAAAAATAAAAACAAACCACAAATAGTCTGACCAACGATATAATTACAAAACTCAAATAAATGATGTGAGATCAGTAAAGTTCAGCGGTTGAGATGTTGTCTGAGCTTGTATTTACACAAGGGTGAAAATAAAAACTTGATGATCCTCTCCGACAACATCAATAGCTGGCCAAAAAGATCAATTCAGTAAAAGTTTTATCCAAACGTACAGACTCCTTTTTGGTTTTTGTTTCGTTTGTCAGGAAGGTAGGTCACAGGTCATATACTAATCTAAGCCGCAATGAAAAATGGGCGTGTAACGGGATCCTTTACCCTCCCGTATACTATTTTATTACTTTTTGTAGTGTCTGTAGGTTTTATTATTATTATTATTATTATTTTTTTTGCACATCGGATATTCTACATTCATTCTGACCTTAAAATTACTGCAGTAGCCTGTGCTGTTAATATTTCTGACAATCCAACAGGAAGTGTCTGACTGTATTTGGTTCTTGACACTCTGCACATATGTGTTCATATAGCATATAATATCCCATTCAAAGCTTACGCCTTAGGACTTAAAAAAACAAAAACAAATAATTTGTTCTTTTTAGTTAATCTAGATACTGCCGTAGTTAAGTGACGTGTTAGAAACACTAGATACTGCCGTAGTTAAGTGACGTGTTAGAAACACTAGATACTGCCGTAGTTAAGTGACGTGTTAGAAACACTAGATAATGCCGTAGTTAAGTGACGTGTTAGAAACACTAGATACTGCCGTAGATAAGTGACGTGTTAGAAACACTAGATACTGCCGTAGTTAAGTGACGTGTTAGAAACACTAGATACTGCCGTAGTTAAGTGACGTGTTAGAAACACTAGATACTGCCGTAGTTAAGTGACGTGTTAGAAACACTAGATACTGCCGTAGTTAAGTGACGTGTTAGAAACACTAGATACTGCCGTAGTTAAGTGACGTGTTAGAAACACTAGATACTGCCGTAGTTAAGTGACGTGTTAGAAACACTAGATACTGCCGTAGTTAAGTGACGTGTTAGAAACACTAGATACTGCCGTAGTTAAGTGACGTGTTAGAAACACTAGATACTGCCGTAGTTAAGTGACGTGTTAGAAACACTAGATACTGCTGTAGTTAAGTGACGTGTTAGAAACACTAGATAATGCCGTAGTTAAGTGACGTGTTAGAAACACTAGATACTGCCGTAGTTAAGTGACGTGTTAGAAACACTAGATACTGCCGTAGTTAAGTGACGTTTTAGAAACACTAGATACTGCCGTAGTTAAGTGACGTGTTAGAAACACTAGATACTGCCGTAGTTAAGTGACGTGTTAGAAACACTAGATACTGCCGTAGTTAAGTGACGTGTTAGAAACACTAGATAATGCCGTAGTTAAGTGACGTGTTAGAAACACTAGATACTGCCGTAGTTAAGTGACGTGTTAGAAACACTAGATACTGCCGTAGTTAAGTGACGTGTTAGAAACACTAGATACTGCCGTAGTTAAGTGACGTGTTAGAAACACTAGATACTGCCGTAGTTAAGTGACGTGTTAGAAACACTAGATACTGCCGTAGTTAAGTGACGTGTTAGAAACACTAGATACTGCCGTAGTTAAGTGACGTGTTAGAAACACTAGATACTGCCGTAGTTAAGTGACGTGTTAGAAACACTAGATACTGCCGTAGTTAAGTGACGTGTTAGAAACACTAGATACTGCCGTAGTTAAGTGAAGTGTTAGAAACACTAGATACTGCCGTAGTTAAGTGACGTGTTAGAAAATTCATTTATTCTAGGCCTCTGCTGTATGAGGTTGGGTGAACGGTTCCCTTCTTCACAGTCTTTGTCTTCCCAAACTCTGATCAAGGTCAAGTACCCGTTTTAAAAGCTAGGTAGGCTGCAGCGTGACACGACCGGGTTTCGA
The DNA here is from genome assembly GCA_024509875.1 of Oreohelix idahoensis. Classification (NCBI taxonomy): domain Eukaryota; kingdom Metazoa; phylum Mollusca; class Gastropoda; order Stylommatophora; family Oreohelicidae; genus Oreohelix; species Oreohelix idahoensis. The sequence goes on along the minus strand of JAMPIV010000265.1, from coordinate 83,143 downwards.
ACCAGGTCCATTTGTCTCAACAACAAAAAAGTAAAGGATCCTGTTTATTCGCCTATTGAGGCGTATTGGGAATATGGTGTTAGGCCCATATTTTCTCGACCATCGGCACACTAAGGGAGATGTGGTCAGCATCACGCCGGCCGCCTTAAACCTTCCCAGAGTTGCTCTGCTACCCAATTCATGAGGCTGGGTCGACCCCGGAGCCGTTTGCGGTCTAAAAAAATCCCACATCACTACAGTCATACTCATGTTCTAATTTAAGTTCTCTAGAAACCATCTGGACCTATTCCATTAAAATGCTACCCGAGAAGTCCATCCCATCAGTCCGCCGTTATTGACAGCATTCCATCATCACGCTCAGTTCTCGTGCCATCTTTAATAGTTTTGCCAACGCTTGCTTGCTGGAGTCACTGTACATAATTATTACGGTATGTCCCACTGCTTCTTTATATCAAAAACAGTTGACGAACCAAAGATATCACACAGCCTCCACATGGAAACACTTGAATCCAGTTTTTAAAGTTCTACCTCATCTTGTTTCGATATGGGCTGGTATTTACGCTTGCAACACAACGCCGTCTGCGGCAGCCCAGAAAACCCGTCAGGCGGTTGCGAAAATTTCAGTTGGCCTCTCTTAATTTTGTCCGGATTAAAATGAAATGCCCGAACACCCGTTCCCAGAAAATCGGAAGCGTACCTGTACCAGGGAAGAAAGACATTAAAAAACCTGCACAAAGTCTGTGACTAAAATCAGGCTTTCTGAAATACGGATGTCAGTGGTCCACTGCTGTGACGTCACAATAAATGCAGTATTTTATCAGGCGTATCTTTTACAACGGTTGCTTCTCGCGGTAAAGGGATCTGGTTCGAAACCAGGTCTCGCAAAGCTCCAGTCTACCCAGCTGTTAAAAAAAGTATCTGACTACTCTTGCGTTAGGAAAGCAAAGGCAGCGAGGAAGCAACTGGTGACCATGATTCTCAAAGATGAGACCTATATAAGGAGAGTCTTTAACACTTCACCACCAACCCCTTAACATATTTTTAGCTACTTAACGCAGCAACTATCCCCCACATCAACGATCATGTGGTTTGTGTAGCAGTTCGAAGATGTTACCAGTCCCACGCACAACCACACACTCTAGTCGCCTCTTACGGACTGCCTGAGGGAGCAGGCATCTTACTCTTGTCTCATTTGACACCCCCAGGAACTAGTCTCACCTGAGACCCCAGGGAACTAGTCTCACCTGAGATACCCGGGAACTAGTCTCACCTGAGATACACGGGAACTAGTCTCACCTGAGACCCCCGGGAACTAGTCTCACCTGAGATACCCGGGAACTAGTCTCACCTGATACCCGGGAACTAGTCTCACCTGAGATGCGCCGGAACTAGTCTCACCTGAGATACCCGGGAACTAGTCTCACCTGAGACCCCCGGGAACTAGTCTCACCTGAGATACCCGGAAACTAGTCTCACCTGATACCCGGGAACTAATCTCACCTGAGATACCCGTGAACTAGTCTCACCGGAGATACCCGGGAACTAGTCTCACCTGAGATACCCGGGAACTAGTCTCACCTGAGATACCCGGGAACTAGTCTCACCTGAGATACCCGGGAACTAGTCTCACCTGAGATACCCGGGAACTAGTCTCACCTGAGATACTCGGGAACTAGTCTTACCTGAGATACCCGGGAACTAGTCTCACCTTAAATACCTGGGAACTAGTCTCACCTAAGATACCCGGGAACTAGTCTCACCTGAGATACTCGGGAACTAGTCTTACCTGAGATACCCGGGAACTAGTCTCACCTTAGATACCCGGGAACTAGTCTCACCTAAGATACCCAGGAACTAGTCTCACCTGAGATACTCGGGAACTAGTCTTACCTGAGATACCCGGGAACTAGTCTCACCTTAGATACCCGGGAACTAGTCTCACCTAAGACCCCAGAGAACTACTCTCACCTAAGACCCCAGAGAACTACATTGGGTTACCTCATCTACTTCTTGAAGTACCATGCCTAGTGGCGTAGGAGATCATGTCTCTCCACAACTTCAGGTGTCCAGTACAATTTATCAATTCTGCTGTAGACCTTCTTCCGTGCCACGTTGTCAAAATGTCCAGTATTTGCTCTCTTTATCTTCCCCTCCTTTTTTTTTCTCTTCAATTGTTCCTGTTGTTACGATATATTCCAGATTCCCTCTTCTCATAACATGCCAAAAGAAAAGTAGATTCTAACTTGTGAAATTAGTTTCCTTTGCACATTGGCCTCTTCTAGGACATCCTCATTGCTCGCTTTGGCTGCCTAAGGTACTCGTATTTGTAACACTCTTCTGTAAAACCACATCCCTGTGGCCTCTAGTGCTTTCCCTAATTGTTTACTAACTATCCTTGATTCACTCTCATACATCTGGATTGGTTCAATATAACACTGCTACCAGAATGAAACTTCGCTTATACTTGGACGTACACAAATATATCTGGTACACCCTAATATAACCGAAGGACTTTTGTTTTCAAGCTTAACGTAATTTGCTTTTTCGCCAGTACAAGGCCAACTGTTATTAACAAGAAATAAGAAAAACAGTTGACCCTCCACAATGCTTACATAGTGATGTCACAGAAATATGCCTTTGTTTAGCCATCTCTTTGATAAGTAATTGTGTCAGCGTGGTTAACCCCCGACTAGAAGCCTTCAGAATCGGTATCCCAATCTATGGCACGATGTCTAAAGAAACAACACAGAGCAGAGAGACAAGACGGGAACCGTTGACTGCTTGCTGCAGACGGACAAAGACAGTGGAGGTGTCGATTGTGTGGCTAAATAATCGGAGAAAAAAACATCCATAGAGCAGTCGGCTGTATTGATCTCCACATTAACTTCTATTTATGCTTTCAAATTTTCAATATTCTACATTAGCGATAAGGAGATTACAGGAATATCATAAATGGATTTCTAAAGATGGAGTCTTTTCTTGTCCTCGACTCCACCACCTTCTCCTTGTGTCTCTTTTTCGACCTACCTACTTGTAAATCTATCTACCTGCCAGCTTGCCTCTCTCTCTCTCTCTCTCTCTCTCTCTCTCTCTCTCTCTCTCTCTCTATCTATCTATCTATCTATCTCTCTATCTATCTATCTATCTATCTATCTATCTATCTATCTATCTATCTATCTATCTATCTATCATAATCATCTTATCTTATCAATCAAATCACCGCAAATGTTTCCATGATAAAGACGTGAGGAGGACAGCTGTACAACCATGACAAACGGATATGTCTTTCCTGTGGTCTCGCGACATTTCCCACTTGGATCTTCTAGAGACAACAAGATGATGTTTAGCGATTTGTTGCTTTTTATTTTAATTTTAATAAACTTAATACCTTTAGACTGATTTTGACTTTCTCTCGCTCGTGACTTGTGTGCGTTTATATTTGTAGGAGACCTTTTGGTGGTAACGCTGGCCATTTACTTGTCTTTTGTCTCAGCAAGACGTCTACTATGTTATTTTCGTTCTGTATGATGACGAGATACACCGGAGGTTAGGCTAACCAGAATATTGCCTTCTAAAGAATTGCGTTTCAATCATTGTTTTCCCTCGCCTAAAAAACCTGGTACCGTTACGCTTAAGTCTAACCATCTGTAAATTGGTACCTGACTTTGCTCTTGAGTTAAGGAAGGCAAAGGCAGCGAGGAAGGAAACTTGTGAACCCACCTTATAATAAACCTGGACTTGGTATGGTGAAGTCTCTAACACCTTTAAACTCACAAGCAGATTCAGGTACCTATTTTTACAGATAAGTAATTTGGAGTCTGACGCTATCTGGTTTTGAATCCGGCCCCTTAGCCTCGAGATGCAAGCTGTCTAACCACTCGGCCTCCCGGGCAGACAATCCATAAACAAATAAGAATCTCCACAGAGTAAAGAGAGTTGTGGTGTCACAATATAATGTTAACCCCACCCAGTCCCCCACCCACACACACACACACATACAGGTGTTGTTTGACACGTACTAGCTCTTCTTATTTTCCTTTGCATTCTCTACGGACCATGCAGCCACCTTTACAGCTGTTCCCACCTGTAGGAAGACTACACGGACCATGCAGCCACCTTTACAGCTGTTCCCACCTGTAGGAAGACTGCACGGACCATGCAGCCACCTTTACAGCTGTTCCCACCTGTAGGAAGACTGCACGGACCATGCAGCCACCTTTACAGCTTGGTCCCCCCTGTAGGAAGACTACACGGACCATGCAGCCACCTTTACAGCTGTTCCCACCTGTAGGAAGACTGCACGGACCATGCAGCCACCTTTACAGCTTGGTCCCCCCTGTAGGAAGACTACACGGACCATGCAGCCACCTTTACAGCTGTTCCCACCTGTAGGAAGACTGCCCGGACCATGCAGCCACCTTTACAGCTGTTCCCACCGGTAGGGAGACTGCACGGACCATTCAGCCCCCTTTACAGCTGTAGGAAGGAAGACTGCACGGACTGCAGCACCTTTACAGCTTGGTCCATGTAGCACACGCCATGCAGCCACCTTTACAGCTGTTCCCACCTGTAGGAAGACTACACGGACCATGCAGCCACCTTTACAGCTGTTCCCACCTGTAGGAAGACTGCACGGACCATGCAGCCACCTTTACAGCTTGGTCCCCCCTGTAGGAAGACTACACGGACCATGCAGCCACCTTTACAGCTGTTCCCACCTGTAGGAAGACTACACGGACCATGCAGCCACCTTTACAGCTGTTCCCACCTGTAGGAAGACTGCACGGACCATTCAAACGTTCTTGGCGTAATAATTTATGTGGCAATTTATATTACATAATGACGTTGCCAGCCTTATGCACAACCCTTATATTAGTGGCCTTGTACGACATGCCTAAGGGTGCAGTGTTCCTATTCTGTCTATGTTTCTTCAAAGATCCCTGGAAGCACGCGGGGATTACTAGCTCTTAATAAAGATTAACTGGTGCTGTTGGACATTCACTGGGCGTTGATCAACCTGTTACTAATCATTCAACATTTACCACGTGGTTGTAGCCATTAAAAACAATGTCACACAATGACCACAGTGTCACACAGTGGTACAAGGACTGTCACAACTTTTCCAACTCCACACCTCCTGTTAAACACTACATTTGTGACACATAAATTAAGTCAACTCGACATTTCTACATCCTGAAAATGAAAGGCCACAAAACGCACGTGCACTGTAGTCAGAAGCTGTTCTGTTCCAGAAATATGTTGTTGTTATTTGTTCCTCAGACAAGCAGCCATCATGACCTGATATACAGTACCAGGTAAGAGTAAGATAAAGGTAGTCTCTAACACATACTGCCGTAGGGAAGTAAACTGTGAGTCAAGTACTTGGCCTCAGCTTTATTGACAGACCTGTTCCCTTACTCGCTGCCTTTGCCTTCCCTTACTGAACAACAGAGTTACTTACCCATTTCTGCAGCTGGGTGGACGGGAGCGTAAAGCGACCAGGTTCTGAACTCCGTTTGTTTGTGCACATACACATAAAAAACCACAGGGTGCAAATCCGCGCAGACACATATAAATTATATTTCTACACAGACAAACTCACCTCAGGTTCATCTTGACTTTATATTCATTTAGACACTGAAATTGAGAAACAAAAATATGTTATTTATATACAGACAGAGAAAGACATATTTGTTGGGCTGCGTGAGTGTGACAAGAATACAAATATTTTAAAGTAAACAAAACAAAACGGCAGAACTATGCTTATGTAACACAGCTGTAACAAATGGACATGGGTGGTGGTTGTCTGGTTGTTCGTCCATCACGGGTGATGAAGACCACTCTGTTCATCCAATTGAATGGATGAAAGAGTGACTTGCGCGGTGATTTGGATTAAAGTGAGGAAGAGTTGCGCAATTCGTCGACCTCACTCTCTCGCCTGGGTCCATCTCAATCCAGTGGCAAGACAAGTCAAGACGACTGGAGATGAAGTCAGGTGCAGTGGATGACCAGGGCTTTCTACGTGCCTCGCCGTGCTCCTTACGCTCCACAGCGCGTTGCTGGTAATCGCCGTCATGCCCGTTGAACCAACAGGTGGTTTCTTCCGCGCAGTCTATCGAATCCAGTCTTCGCATGCATGGGTAGGCAGACCCTAACTCACCGAAGGTTTATAACCATTCGGCTACCCTCACCTAGTTTAGCCGGCCTGTCAAAGCCGTTGTCCGGGGGTGGCCGCTGTCGCATGCTGACAGCTACGAGGAGCCACAGGTGAGAGCTGGATGCCAGGTTTGGACCAAAGGTGGCTGAGCTGGGTGGTACAATCTATATGATAAGCAGTGGCTATTCTGCTACAATAGTAGACGCTAACAATGAAGCCTCCCTGAATAGCCTGGCACGTGCAGAAACAGACAACGCACTTCTCATGATTAAAAGTGGCTGGAGGAGGAACATCCAATGACCAGGTCAGAAAACCCGCCGCCATTATACCAGCTGACTCAAAGGCATTTACTTGGTGACGCAGAATTTGTGACGTCAGTATCTCTGGGGTCACTCATGTAGCTTCTCACCAACTGCACCTTCGCCCCCCCCCCCCAAAAAAAATAAATAATTCTGGCTCGTATAAAATGTTTTGTTGTGTTGTTGTTGGGATCAGATGATAGCATTACAAGGAAGTATATGGTCTGATATCCCTAGGGCAGGTTTTCTCAAACAGGGTTCCTACCACGGAACCCTAGTGTTCCACGAGAGGTTGCTAGCGGTGACCCGAGAGGTTGCTAGAGTTGTTGTTGGGATCAGATGATAGCTTAGGAAGTATATGGTTACGCGAGAGGTTTTCTCAAACAGGTTACGCCCTAGAGAGAGGTTGCTAGCGGTGACCCGAGAGGTTGCTAGAGGTTACGCGAGAGGTTGCTAGAGGTTACGCGAGAGGTTGCTAGAGGTTACGCGAGAGGTTGCTAGAGGTTACGCGAGAGGTTGCTAGCGGTGACCCGAGAGGTTGCTAGCGGTGACCCGAGAGGTTGCTAGAGGTTACGCGAGAGGTTGCTAGAGGTTACGCGAGAGGTTGCTAGAGGTTACGCGAGAGGTTCCTAGAGGTTACGCGAGAGGTTGCTAGAGGTTACGCGAGAGGTTGCTAGCGGTGACCCGAGAGGTTGCTAGCGGTGACCCGAGAGGTTGCTAGAGGTTACGCGAGAGGTTGCTAGAGGTTACGCGAGAGGTTGCTAGAGGTTACGCGAGAGGTTACGCGAGAGGTTACGCGAGAGATGGTGATTGAAAGAAAAAATTATAACGTCGTTTTTTTTTAACTTTTTTGTGCCGGGCGATGTTAACGCTCGCAGTGGTAGGTAGGCAGTGACCGATCAGCCCAGTATGGCAGTGCACAATAGGACAGTGTTCACTCTTGCACATACCGTATTTCAGTTTAGGCCTACTTGGATACGTTAAACAAAAATTCAAGTAGCAAATTAAAAAAAGGAAAAACTGAAGTTTCTTATACCTACACTATGACTTGCATTACAGTTGATATCCTCTGTGGGGAAGGGAGAGGGGGGGGGGAGAGAAGAGAACCAAGCAAAAAGAGTAGGCTAATATGTTGACCAAAACAAACAGATCCACAGAAAAAAAAATCAGTCTCTACTCAAAAGATCTCTGTGAATTTTGATTGGATTATTATATTGACAACTTACAGCTCACGCTAAGGTACCGTGAGCAGTAGATATAATCATTTTTATGCAGGGGTTCTCTGGGACTGACAATTATTTCAAGGGTCTCTCCAGGATTAAAAGGTAGAAAGGCTGCTCTACTGTAACAAATAGAGGGAGACGGGAAAATACACGGAGAAGGGAATTTGATAAGAGGCAAGAAGTGGACAAAGAAGACAAGAACAGACATTGAACGGTAGGCACAGGACTTGAGGTCTTGTCGTCAATTTGTTGAAGGCCTTAAACTCCATATAGGGCTGACGGGTAATGATTATAAATATATAATTTATTTCCTGTTCTGTGCTCACAGAATCAGAGTATCTTCCGTTAACCTCAAAGGCGGTCCACTGGACGTGCCTTGTGCATAGAAATGGCCCAGCTCAACAAAAATGACATCATCAATAACCTACGAAGTGTGAAGCAGAGCACAATCTTCCAACTAAGACCGTAACACACCAGACTCAACAAGCACTTAAACAAATGAAACCTCATACATTAGCCTAACTGCAGCACTTGCCCAGAACTCTCCACAGAAAGAACAAAGCTATTACCTGGTTCCTCGAGAATCATAAACAACCTATGCAGCACCCATCAACGGCCACAGAAGACATGCACATTTTTCAACTTGGCATGGGCTGCAAAAGAGCGACAAGCCCAGCAAATTATTAGTTAATCCAAATAAAACCTCAATGGTCCACCAGGCACTTCCGGCTCTGCTTTTAACCTTTCATATTCGTCTGTCATAAACTGTTACTAAACATCCCACAGGCCAAGCGGTTACAGCGCTTGCCTCTAGCGGCAAACTTACCTCGTTCCTGGATCTAAACCTGACAGTGTCACGCTCCATTCTACTGTGGCGAGATGGATGTTAGACAGAAAAATAGATATAGTTCCCAGAAATGGAGAAAAGAACTGGTATGGATAGCACAGGACAAGTCAGGTAGTTAACTGCACAATCCTTGGTGGTAGCAGTAGAAGAGAGCTGTGAAGTAAGTCACCTCCTCGCTAGACTTACCCTATGCTCCAAGGGTGTCTCTAGTAATAGTTGGTGTGAAATGCAGCTCGTTCATTATCACTACCAATTTAAATATTAAATAATTCTCACATATTTACACAATTTCAAACAGAAACTGGAATTTAATCAAAATCACTCAACTGTGATTTACAGAACATGTCTGTACATTTATTAATTAAAATAGAAGTTTGGTAGAGATTGCAGATATGTATTTACATAAATCACAAGTTGGAACATTATAAGGTGTCAATGTCTTTGTTCATCATTTCGGGCGACTTTTGGATTTTGTTTCTTCACAGTAATGAGTACAAATCTAATCCAAGTCCATTCACTGCAGCCACTTCTCGACATACATCAGGTGTTGATGTCCAAGATATGTAAATCACCTAGATAGGTAGCCACAATGCTACTATCCAGCGAATTGCAGAGCTTATCATTGAATCACACACTGCAGTATTTTATGCTTCTTATCAGAAGCTTTTGTTGTGACTCTCTCGGATAAGAATCTGAAACATATGCACAGATTATAGTATATGTTTCCTACCACCAAGACGATCCTCCGATGATGACAGACCACTATTGATCAGAATCCTCATTTAGACAACATAGTGGTCATGTCAATCAAAGAAGTACATCATACAATCAATAAAATACACCAGTAGACTACATACATCTTTTGCACATTTTTCTACTGAAATCTGTCTTGATTACTCCCCTTTGGTCCTAAGTCATGCCAAAAGTGGTTTCCCTTTAAAGATATTACATCAAAGAAATATTAAATTGAACGAAAGAAACGATGGAAGCGTAGAAGCAGTGGAAAAAGATTAAGAAGAAGAAGACGATCTCGTAGACATCTAGCATTTAAAAGCTAAGGCCTAAAAATGACTGTAAGCTCCCATAGCTAGTATTGCGAAGTCCTGATAAGGACTTCTAGCTGCGTCATGCTGTCCAGGATTCTACATGTTATATTTCAGTTTGGAAACCAATTTCTGTTATCAGCACAGGGTTTAGATTAAGAAATCAGCAGGTTGTTCAAAGTCAATGCTAACCTTAATATTAAATGTTACAGGAATTTACGTAACATCAAAATACTTGTAACTCAACGATTAATACAAGTTTAACATGCCCTTCAGACACAGTATTACGGATCTGAACAAGTCTGCTCACAAGCAGGTCAGCTTTGCTTTTTTCAGCTTTGGCCTGTGGCTATGTGGCTTCGACAAGCGTGTGTCAGGACGCTGGACGTCTTTTCAGATATGCAGTTTTGAGAGTCCAGAATTGAATCTGGGTGGGCTTATACACCCAATCTAGATCTAAGCCTTTCCTTCTCGGAGGTCCGCGCCTCAGTTCACATTTTCTTCTTGTAACTTTCGTGGAATTTGAATGCCGTTGTGCGATTTTTCCAACAAAATCATTATTTCCTCGTCAATTACCAAAGATAATGATTTCCCACTGCCATAATTATATGTATTAGTAGTTTCTGTTCAAATCCCAAAAAGAATGTTTCCGTTCAAGGTATTAATCCAAACGTTATAGCAGAATTACTGGTGTGCAATTCAAAATTTATCATAAAGACACTAGTTTACATGGCCATTTCAGAGTGTCTTGCCCGTTAGCTACATCTACCCAACTGTAAGTTGGTACCTGACACTGCTCTTGAGCTACGGAAGGCAAATGCGGCTAGAAATGGAACTGATCCTCATAAAGCTGAACCTAATATAGTGAAGTCTCTAACACTTCACTCCCCCTTCGGCAGTATCTGCTACGGGAACACCTTTACCTATACACGTGTACTGTATCTACAAACGAGTGCGCAAAAGAACACACACGTTACAATTTCAAGGTCTTCGTCAACTAACAAACATATAAAAATGGTAAAGAATGGAAAGTGAAAACTGATCTCAATAGACTGGGAGAAACAAATGTGAAGATGTAAATGAAAACTGCTGTGGTTATTCGTAACTCCCAGTACCAAATGTCGCACTGACATTTCAACGAAACTATCCACTTTCTTTAATACCAGATGGGGAAAGTGGGAAGAAATTGCAATAACATGAAAGATTGAAGGAAAACGTTATAGAGGATGACAAAGATAGAAGATAGTGGACAGTTTGGTATCGAAAGAAATCATCAACAGAACTGGCAGACATGAATGGAGAAATGCCTCCCTACGGTAGTTGGCATGGTACGTCAAGTAAAAGATCTTCATTTCTATCTGTTTTCGACCCGTCTGCGTAACCCCACTCCCAACATCCAGTGACTAGGCAGTCCTCTAAAGCTTATGAACTGACATAATCCTGGAAAGACGCCTAATCAATTTCACGCGCCATCGACCAGTGGAATTTGTTAGAACCGCACCTGTCAAAAAAAGTGACCCGTTCTAGTTTGCCATCAGACCTAGTCCTGGACATTGAAATAACGACGGATTAAAGAAAAGTAATGTTAGAGACGAGTGTGACGTTAACTAGTAGGCAGATATTGATAGTTTTATTACAGATATCATCATTACTATCACCCTTCTGCACCTTGTAGAGTGCACGTCTTTAGATCAGACCAAGATTTTCTCTTCTGTGTCGTCCGATCATGTTCGTTCTATGTCTTTATTATCCACTTTTAAACATTTCTCCAATGTCCATTGTCCATGTAGTCTTGAGTCTGCCTCTATTTTTGTAAACAGGGGCTGTCAAAACAAAGACATCCTTGTAAAGCTAACGACAAGTTTCCTCTTTGCGTGTCCTATCCTATGCCAACGTCTTTTCCCAACCACTTGTTCCACTGATCTTTGTTTGGTTATTTCCATTAGTTCTCTATTGGTGATCTTGTCATACCAATTGAGCCCGTCTATTCTATTCAATCATTCTACTCGCCAAGTGTAGTTCCCGTAGTCTGTGATGAAGACAAGAACGAACAGGCCTACTAACTCATCGTAAAAGGCGGCTAACATGAGACTATACAAATGGCTGGCAACCTCATCACGTAAAACAAATTCCTAGAGAAATCACACCTACAAGAGTACATGAATGTTTTTGTACAGGCTTCCTGGAAAAAGACCCAACTGCAGTGATTTGTTCCAGGCTTCTAGTTGCCCCATTCCGTCATAACTGACTTTGGGAATGCGCCCCTGACGTGATAGGTCTCAACGGTTTGTTTGTTTGTTGCCTGGTATTTCTTTCGGCGTGCCGTTTTCTCTTCTGCTTGTTGTGGGAGCGTTTCTTTCGCCCAATCTGAGGTGGCGCAGCTGGGAGCATCGCCACTTTGTGCGATTGGTAGCTTCATCCCCCCAGGTTGCTGGATTTATCCATGTTCCATAAGGAGTGAAACGGAAAATGTTGATGACGAAGATGATTCTACTCAGATACCCTATTTTATGACAGTCTGTAACTTGTTCGATATATATATATATATATATATATATATATATATATATATATATATATATATATATATATATATATATATTATATATATATATATATATATATATATATATATACTGAAGCACATTAAAAACGCACCACTAATATACAAGGTATATACTGATGCCGAGAAACTGGAAAAAAAAGTGTGGGAATGGATTTTCCCCGTGTTTGTCATGAGGTAGAGAGCGAATGGCTGCTGGAATGGAAAGTGCATGATTCAACCCACGGGTTTGTGTACATCAAAAAACACCCAGTACATGTACTTGAAATGCCCCGACTATCTGAAAACGACCGCCAACGAGCCATTGGTATGTTGGATCCGGAATGAGCTCGCGGGCCATTGCCAGAAGGATGAATTGCCACCACAGCACTATTGTACGTCTCATTGAACGTTACGGAACCACTGGCAGTGCCCGGGATAGACTTCGGAGTGGCCAACCACGAGTTACTACCCCTGCGCAAGATCGTCATATTGTGCTGAGTCACCTAAGGAATCGTTCTCTCCCGGCAAGTCAAACAGCAAGAGCAATAGTGGGTAGACGTGGGCAAGTCTCTGGAATGACAGTCATACGACGACTCAGAGATACAGGCCTTACTGCAAGACGACCTTATGTTGGGCCAAACTTGACTCACAGACATCGTCAGCAGCGTCTGCAATGGGCAGAGTGTTACGTGCAGTCTTTGATATCTTACAATATTATACATAGGTAATTTTTTAGTGCTTAAGGGAAAGTCATTATTGAGTTACTTCCCTTGAACTCCGCGGATAAATACATTTTTACTGCGATTTATTCGTTGTTTGGGTAATAATAGATTGTTCTTGCTTCAGAATATCTATGGCCTGAATTTATGTGTATTGTTTGTCTGAGTAGGACAAGTCTGTCTTATATCTGTATATCTTTACATATCTAAGTCGAACTATATGTTCTGTTGTCTCTAGAGAGGTCAAAGGCTATTCGGCGGATGTGTGGCTTGAGTGGGGTGATTTGGCTTCGTCCTGATAGGGGACTGTGTGTGTGTTTTGCTATGTCGGCTTGGTGCCTTGGGGGGGTGGTCTCAGTGGTTTTGGGGAGGGTGATGGTCGTCTGGACCTATCGTGTGTGCTTTGCCCCGGTGTTTGTTCGTCTTGCCGGGGGGGTGGCGGTTTCGTGTTCCCTCTGCCGGGGTGGTCGGGGGTGCTCTTGTGGACTCTCGGTCGAAGCCACCATTGTCGATGGTTGCGATTTGAGTGTTTGAGAGAATGTGTTTGACTCGATGGGGGGCGGCTTCGATTCCTGGCGGCACTGTGTTCTGTGGAGTGCAGTCTGTTGTTCGTGACCGGGTCTACAGAGCGGCGGGGTGTTGTGTGGGTGGCTGACTTTGGAGCAGATTCATTGTCTGTGTTCAAGCGTGGGTGACAGTTCGCGAGTGGAGCCATCTTGGGACCAAGGCATGTGGGACTTTCGGGAGGAGAGGGGGGATGCCCGTGTTGTCGCTTGGTCGGTCCGGAGATCGCTGCTGCACATGGGGGCCCATTGTTGGCGGTTCGATGTTGTTGTATGGAGGGGTATGTGCTGGGCATTATGTTGAAGAATCGTTGCTAAACGAGATTAGGTTTAGAAGTCATCTGAGATATTGTTTGCAGGCTGACGTGCTCGGTCGGTGACGTCAGGTGATATATGTGTGGGCGATGCTGAGTGCTTGGCTGTTGACAGTCCATTGTGCCATTGTTCTACATGGGTGCCCATGTGGCGTTGCGAGACCGTTTGTCCACTGTGCTATGATGTGTTGTGGCAACCTGTGATTTGTCGCTGTCTGTGCTGTCGAGTGTGTGCGTCCAATTAAACTTTAGAAAAGGTACACAGTCGTTGGTGTCGATGACTTCCGGTCGTGCATGAGTGTGGGGGGAGAACATTTGTCAGCAGCGCGAACCCTTATCGTCGTTCGCACGTTGTACACTCCATCCGTGTCTACACAACACTGCGTAGGTCAAGTTGACATTCCATGCACTACGGTGGGGCAGGCGGCGCCATGGGGATCTTGTCGGCTGATGATGATGGACGCCTGTCTTCCCGCCTGGGAGTGTTCTGGTGTACTTTGTCAACATATATTATATCCAACTAAATATCCAACTTTATCAACTGGTGGACCAGCTTTCTGGGTTTGACCTCGCAGAAATTCAGAAGTCAACAGATTACCGATACCAGACCGTTTCCTGTGGCTGATACGACACACTTGCAGTATTGGTTTGCTCTTTGTCAACGCTTCGTCACGTGACCTGTCAAGTGAATGCAGTATGTAGGTCAGCGTTGTTGACATTTTTTACATTAGACATTATAGAGTTTCACAGAACAGTTGGATCAATTCTTGTCAGTGTTAACAGAAAGACAGTATTTGTGAACTAAGAAGTCCTGGTTTCATCGATGGATCTTCTTGTTTGCCATATATGAACTTTAATATTTAAGGCCAGAATGTTTAATTGAATAAAGTGGCAGTTTGTTTGTTTTCATGAAAAATAACTTTGCCATTACTGTAAGACTGAGCCTATTTTGCAACACATACTATCATACACATAATTTATATATATTTATGTTTACATGTTATTTGTTTGTATAGTATGTTAGTTTCTATGTCAGCGGGTTGTGTTTAAGGTTGGGCGGCGTCCTCACAACAGAGTATCCCACGTCATAGAGGGTCCGTTGTGGGCGTTTTCTATAGGTGCAATTTTCTTGATTGAAAATTTGCTGCGACAACTGTTGCTTTTGTGTTAGCTGTGAAGTCTGTAATTATTGTTATTTTTGTAATATTTCTTTGTTCTTTAGTTTTGTTTTGATTTGTTTGTAATTTGTTGGTCTAACCTTTTCTATCTTTCAGTTCTATTCATAATTTATATTCATATATTGTGACGTCATTTGTGTTGTTATTCTTTGCAGATTCAGTGATTATCTTCATTGATTTCCCTATTTGATTTATTTTGATTTCTGCAAACGTTCTTGTATTGTCAGTCCTATTTGTACTTTATGTATTCTGTTGGTTGACATATGTTTTATATGGGTATATTTCATAAGACACAATTGCCTGTGCACTGCACTTGGATTATGGTATAGACCAGTACCTGATTATTATTACTATTATACAAGACCTTATTAAAGGCTTGTGACCCACAGATATTGGGATAGTATACTGATTAATCAGGTCATTGAGAACTTGGGGTATTATTATTGATTCAGGTGATTAGTATTATTGTTAGGCATCATGTCTACTCTAGATTATTTCATTACTCAAGGGAAAGCTCTTGATAAGACTGGTCAACAATTAGAACAATGGGCAGTTGCTCAATATGACAAAGCATTAGCTGCAGAAGAGAAAAGATTAGCTGCAGAAGAAAGAAAAGCTATGGCGGAAGAGAAAAGATTAGAAAAAGAAGCTGAGGCTGCTGCTGAACAAAAGAAATTGCAGATGCAGGTAGAGGAAAGGAGATTTGAAGCTGAACAAAAAAAATTGGAAAGAGAAGCTGCTGCTGAACAAAAAAGATTAGACAGTGAAGCTGAACAAAAAAGATTAGACAGTGAAGCTGAACAAAAAAGATTAGACAGGGAAGCTGAACAAAAAAAATTGGAAAGAGAAGCTGCGGCTGAACAAAAAAGATTAGACAGGGAGGCTGAACAAAAAAGATTAGATGCTGAAGAGAAAAAAGCAATAAGAGAACATGAATTTGAGTTGGAGAAATTGAGATTGACAAGTATGAGTAATGTTAATCAGGCATCTAGTGGTAATGGTAAACCTTCTACTTACAAGGTTAAGGTTCCACCGTTCAATCAGTCCAGTGACGATATTACATTCTGGCTGGATAGATTTGAACGTTCTTGTCGTACACATAATGTGGATAAATCACAATACGCTAATCAATTATCAGAAAACTTGAAAGGTGAATCTTTGACTAGATTATGCCTTGTAGGAGAAGCAGATAAGGATAATTATGATGTCATTAGGGCGGCTTTGATAAAAAAATATCAGCTAAGTGAGGAAGGCTATCGCCTTTTATTTAAGACGATGGTACCTGAGACGGGGGTAGAATTCTCAGAATTCACTGCAAAGGCACGTCTCACAGTTGATCGTTGGATTGAACTTTCCAAAACAGAAAAAACGTATGAAGGACTTATGGATTTGTTGCTCAGAGATAAGATTATGTCATGTGTGAACAAACCTTTCCTTGAATTTATACATGAGCGTAAACCTAAATCTCTAAAAGAAATGGAAGAATATTGTTCCCAATATGTCACTGCACACCCCGACGTGACTTTTGGCAACACTAAGATTAAGGAGAGTATGCCAGTTGCTTCAGCAACACCATACAATCCCAATTATTCACACAGATTTCAGGGACCTCAAAACAGATTTGGAAAAAAAGGTAACCATAATAGTTATCAAAACCAAGGTAACCAATCATTTCAGGGTTCTTCTTCAAAGAACTGGAGACGACCTGATAGCTCTCGACACAGGGGTGGTCATAATTATAGGAATTTCCGTAGAGGAAGTAATTATAGAAACTATCAGGGTTATCCGTCTTGGAGTCAACAAGATCATAATTACAGAGATACTCATTATAATGAATATGATAATGGTAACCAAGGGTACTATGACTCAAACCCAAATAGGGGTTACAATAGAGGTAACAATAACTACAGAGGTGATAATAACCGAGGTAGATCTCAATACAAAAGACATAAACCACATTTTCAGGCAAACTCTGCACAACAAGAGTCCCATGAAGCCTATAAACAGAGTAAAGATAATAATGATGCTAGTAATATGGCATGTGCCGCTTTTGATTTTGGGAGAGCATCTCAGTGCCCCCAATGCAAAACGTTATTTGAGCCAACCACAGTGACTACTTTAAGCTGTGGCCATCCTCTTCCTGCTCTTCCAGCATCAGTCGCGCATGATGGAAGAGGGTCTCTTGTCTTACATAAGGGTTTAGTGAATAACAATCCAGTCTCTGTGCTATTTGATTCTGGATGCACCACAATTGGTGTTAGGCAGTCACTCGTAGATCCTTCCCGTGCCACTGGACAAGTAGTCAAATGTGTAACATTTGGCGGCACAGTAGAGAAATACTCTACCGCTATCATTAGGATTGCTACTCCTTTCTTTACAGGAGATGTACACGCATGTCTTCTTCCGAATCCGATCGCTGACCTCATCATCGGTCGCATTCATGGAGTCAAGGAATGCACTCCGCAACAAATTTCCACTTGGGAAAGGCAAAACATGCAGATTGCTAACGCTGTAGTCACTAGAGCTCAGGCTCTTAATGTGCCTCAAACTTCATCTACTGAAGATAATGAAGTGCATAACCAAGATAATCCCTTGGTAATTTCTCGTGACTCGTTTATAAAACAGCAAGAAGATGATCCCACTCTGAAGAAATTCTTCATTCTTGCAACTAAAGGTGATCCGAATAAGGACACAAGTCGTAAATCGTGGATTACAAAGAAGAATGGCGTACTTGTACGTATGGTTCAAGACTCCATTACGTCAAGTCATTCTCAAATCCTGGTTCCCAAGAATTTGAGAGTTAAAATTTTGCAGCACGCTCACGACTCTCAGTGTGCTGGACACATGGGTTTTTCCCGTACTAAGTCAAGAGTCCTTGCGGCTTTCTTTTGGCCATTGGTAAACAAGGACATACGGATTTATTGTCAATCTTGTAAAGTATGTCAGGAAGTTAAATCCAAAGGTCCACGGCATGCTGCACCCATCAGGCGGCGGACATTCCTATTCGGCCGTTTCAAAAAATGGCCATAGACATTATTGGTCCATTTAAGATCAAGTCTGCCAGAGGACATCAGTTTATCTTGACGTGTGTTGATATGTGCACACGTTGGCCAGAGGCTATTCCTCTGAAGAGCATTACTACTGCTGATATTGCAGATGCTCTTTGGCTTATATTTTCTCGTCTGGGGTTCCCCGGAGAGATATTGTCAGACCATGGCACCCAACTAATATCAGATACCATGTCTCAAGTAATGTCTACCCTGCAGATAGATAGATCTTTAAGTAGTATCTACCATCCAATGTCTAATGGTATGGTCGAACGCCTTAATAGAACACTTAAAAACTTACTGGGGAAGATAACTGAGGATCATCCTCAAGACTGGGACAGAGTTTTACCTGCGGCCCTCTTCGCTTACAGAGAGGTACCCAATGAACATACGGGATTTTTCTCCCTTTGAACTCGTCTTTGGCGCGCGTCCGCGTGGCCCTATGTCGTTGCTTCACGATCTCATAACATCTGACAATATTGACGATGACACAAAGTCATCCTACGAATATGTCATCGCGTTGAGACAAAAGATTATCGAAGCATGCAAATTAGCAACTTCTTCTTCTGAATTTGCGAAACAGAAGGCAAGGCAATTTGCCAATAAGAAGAGATGCTTACGACAACTTTGTCCTGGTGACAAAGCATTTGTATTACTACCTTGTAGGGAAAACAGATTACTTATTTCTTGGAAAGGTCCGTACGATATAATATCGAAAATTTCCGATGTCGACTATATTGTCGATATTGATGGGAAGCATAAAACCTTCCACATCAATATGCTTACTGAATTCCATGAACGTCCGGATTATTTGCAACCCATTTTCCAAGCAACGGACAATTCTCCAGTACCACATGGTCATTACTCATCACTGTCCGTGATACAGGATGAGGAAACAAGTTTTTCAGATGTAAATCTTCCTCTTCCAATGATCCCACTTCATTCCAGTGAATCATGGAAGAACGTTACTGTCTCTCCTGATTTGTCTCTAGGAGAACAGCGACAAGTTTCAACTATGTTGCAAACATTTCAGGATGTACTCACTGACATCCCTGGACAAACTAATGTCATTCAACATGACATTGTGCTAACTGACCATACTCCTATTAGGGTTAGACCTTATCCTATACCTATACATTTCCAAGCACAGGTCGAGAAAGAGTTGGATGTGATGATAGATTTGAAAATAATCGAACCATCCACCTCTGCGTATTCTTCGCCGATGGTTATTGTGCGTAAAAAAGACAATAACATACGTCTTTGCGTTGACTATCGAAAATTGAATCAAGTAACGAAGTTCGATGCCGAACCTATGCCTTTACTGGAAGAGCTACTTACTCGACTCTCCAAATCTCATTTTTTTCACTAAACTTGATTTGTCTAAGGGATATTGGCAAGTTCCTTTATCTGAACGCGCCAAACCTCTCACGGCTTTTTCAACACCTAGAGGTTTGTTCCAATGGAATTTTATGCCTTTCGGTCTTATGAACGCACCAGCTACGTTCGTACGCATGATGCGCCGAATCCTATCTTATCGGTCAGATGTCATTGCATATCTAGACGACATCTGTCTTTTCAGCGATACTTGGGAAGATCACTATTCAGGGTTAGATGAATTGCTGTCTACTTTGCGTGAGCACAACCTGACAGCCAAACCCTCTAAAGCCTATATTGGTTTTAGCGAAATTTCTTTCCTAGGCCACCGAGTTGGTCATGGTTTCCTAAAGACAGAGGACCATAATACTAGTAAGATACTTAACATCTCAATCCCTAAGACTAAAAAAACAGGTGAGAAGTCTGTTAGGTCTTATTCAATTTTATGGCAGATTCATTCAGAATCTATCCTCTATCATGGCACCTCTCTCAACACTTCTAAAGAAAGGTTCGCCTAATGTGGTCCACTGGTCTCAGGAATGCCAATGCTCTCTGGATAAGATTAAAACACTGTTTTCAACACCACCTATTTTAGTGCTACCCACTAAAGATAAGACATTCGTTCTTCGTAGTGACGCTTCATCCACTGGGATTGGAGCGGCACTAATGCAAGAGTACTCTGGAACTCTGCATCCTGTAATGTATATTTCCAGAAAACTTAATGCGGCAGAAAGGAATTATTCGGTTTTAGACCGTGAGCTATTAGCTATGGTTTGGTCGATCCTCAAACTACAGAGATTCCTTCTAGGCGCACATTTCATAGTAGAAACAACCAAAAAGCTCTTACTGCTATACAGAGTAAGAATTTGAAGAGCTCGAGGTCTACTCGATATGCAATTGCTCTTCAACCTTTTCATTTCTCTGTGCGAGCTATTCGGGGATCAGATAATGTGATGGCAGACATTCTGTCAAGATGCCCACATGATTCCACATAACTATTAGGGCTTAGACTTCTTGATATGTCTAGTTCTATAGTAGTTCCTTTTCTATATCATGATAGATACACATTTGTAATTTAATAATATAATGATTGTATCACTACATAGCGGTTCATGTATGTTTATTCACCGCTGTGCTTTGATGATTTTTACTTCATAAATCATAAATTTAAGATATCTAATACGTAGTGATGATATGAATTTTTTAGGCATTGTGTAATTGCCAGAATTGTATTATACTTTGATGACACCTTCCTGGAAAAATATACTTGTAGAGAAATAATTTCTCTCAGTTTATGAGACACATTCTCACCAGTCGCTCCATAAGTCGACTTAGCCTCATATTAGGCGTTATAGGTATTCCTGATATTTTCATCTGCGCATTATTCATGCGTTGTGAGCCTATTGTACGTTGCTCCTAGATGTATTTCAAAAAAAAAAAAAATACATTTTTACTGCGATTTATTCGTTGTTTGGGTAATAATAGATTGTTCTTGCTTCAGAATATCTATGGCCTGAATTTATGTGTATTGTTTGTCTGAGTAGGACAAGTCTGTCTTATATCTGTATATCTTTACATATCTAAGTCGAACTATATGTTCTGTTGTCTCTAGAGAGGTCAAAGGCTATTCGGCGGATGTGTGGCTTGAGTGGTGTGATTTGGCTTCGTCCTGATAGGGGACTGTGAGTGTTTTGCTATGTCGGCTTGATGCCTTGTAAAAGTGATCTCAGTGGTTTTGGGGAAAGTGATAGTCGTCTAGACCTATCGTGTATGCTTTACCCCAGTGTTTATTCATCTTGCCAAGGAATGGCAGTTTCATATTCCCTCTACCAAGGTAATCAAAGATACTCTTATGAACTCTCGATCGAAGCCACCATTGTCGATAATTACGATTTGAATGTTTAAGAGAATATATTTGACTCGATGAAAAACGACTTCGATTCCTAGCAGCACTATATTCTGTAGAATGCAGTCTATTGTTCATGACCAAATCTACAGAGCAACGAAATGTTGTATGAATGACTAACTTTAGAACAGATTCATTATCTGTATTCAAACGTGAGTGACAGTTCACGAGTGGAGCCATCTTGGAACCAAAACATGTAGGACTTTCAAGAAGAGAAAAGGGATGCCCGTATTATCGCTTGATCAGTCCAGAGATCACTGCTACACATGAGAACCCATTGTTAGCGGTTCAATATTATTATATGGAAAAATATGTGCTGAACATTATGTTGAAGAATCGTTGCTAAACGAGATTAGGTTTAGAAGTCATCTGAAATATTGTTTACAAGCTGACGTGCTCAGTCAGTGACGTCAGATGATATATGTATGGGCGATACTGAGTGCTTGGCTATTGACAGTCCATTATACCATTATTCTACATGAGTGCCCATGTAACATTGCAAGACCATTTGTCCACTGTACTATGATGTATTATGGCAACCTGTGATTTGTCACTATCTGTGCTGTCGAGTGTGTACGTCCAATTAAACTTTAGAAAAGGTACACAGTCGTTGGTGTCGATGACTTCCGGTCATACATGAGTGTGAGAAGAGAACATTTGTCAACAACACGAACCCTTATCATCATTCGCACATTATACACTCCATCCATGTCTACACAACACTGCGTAGGTCAAGTTGACATTCCATACACTACAGTGGGGCAGGCAACACCATAGGGATCTTGTCAACTGATGATGATAGACGCCTGTCTTCCCGCCTAGGAGTGTTCTGGTGTACTTTATCAACATATATTATATCCAACTAAATATCAACGTTATCACAGAGCAACATGTCAGATGGACTAGACTGCAGTGGAATGATGTCCTATTCACAGACGAGAGCAGATTCAACATATCCTTTGCTGATGGACGTATGCGGATTTGGCGACGGTGTGGAGAGCGCTTTGCAGATTGCTGTGTTCGTCAGCACAACCGATTTGGAGGTGGCAGTATTCCCATTTGGGGAGGATTCAGTTTTCACCATCGCTTGCCTCTTTACGTCTTCCCTGGAAATGTTAATGCTGTGACATATCGATATGAGGTTCTGGATGCATTGGTTGCTCCTGCGTTCATAGATTATCCAGACTTGCAGCTTCTCCAGCAGGATAACGCATGTTCGCACACCGCATGCATTACGCAGCAATATCTACAGCAGCAGAACGTTGTGACGATTGATTGGCCTGCCCTATCACCAGACATGTCCCCTATAGAACATCTGTGGGACGAGCTTAGACGCACAGTCTACAGGCAAGGTTCTCAAGCTAATCTGCAACAGCTCGAAGCTGCTCTTACACGCGAATGGGACTTGATTCCCCGGAATTACTTTCAGAGACTTGTGCGTTCCATGCGGAGCTGCTGCCAAGCGTGTTTGCAAGCACACGGTGGACATACCAGATACTGAGGATAGTGTGAATGAATTTTTTTATTGGTTGCATTTTTGGTTTTCTCCCTTGCCTGCACAGAATGCAATGAATTTCATAACAATCAAATGTACAAATTAATGACCAGCATGGATTCATAGGAAAATGAATAAAGATTCCAAATATGTAAACTTGTAAAAACTTATATTTACATTTCACATTCTGTTCCTGGATTATACACGTGGTGCTTCAGTATATATATATATAATGTCTAAGTTCACATCCTGACGGGATGTTTCCCCCCAAGTGCAGTCTAGCTATTATCTGCCGCTTTTATTCTCACAAACCTGTTATTTTGTACATGTCTGATGCACACGAGAATTACATCACTGAAAGTCTGGGGCGTCGTACGGTACCGCGCGTGCAAACACACATACACACGCGCGTTCAATGTGCAGTTTGTCAAGTCTTTTAAAAAAATCGGTAACAGTAAAAGAAAACACCAACATCAGGTGGTGGATGACTGTAAAGAAGAGGAAGAAGAAAGAAAGAAAGAAAGAGAGTGAGGGATAGAGTGAGAGACAGAACGAACGAACGAACGAACGAACTTTATTTTCAAAGGGTTGAGAATTGGGCACGCAGGCCCGTCTGACATTCTGCCCTTCCTTTCTCTCGTCTTTTATACTGATTTCATTTATTCTCACATATATTTTACCCATCAATTCAAGGAATTCAGCGTTATGAAGGTAAAATAATAGCATACTCACATTCACAGTATCTAATTATAAACATGAAATAAAGTATGTTGAAAAATACAAACTAAGAATCACCATGAAACAAAATATGTTGAAAAACACTATCATCATCATTAAACCTACATTCGATATTATATCATTTGTTCGGAAAAATAATCACATTAGGGGGGCAGATAATCAGAACTCATAAAGTAATCGAAAAGTTTACGATTGTATGAATAGGGACTGAGGTTGTTATCTTTCAGATAATGTGGAAGATAGTTCCAGAGATGAGCAGCAGAGTAAGCTAAGCTTTTCTTGAATAAGTCAAGCCTAGGCTTGGGCACTTGTATTTTGTTAAGGCGTTGACTGCGTCTTTCCCCTTATTTGAACATTGGCCACAGATATGTTGGAGCATTCTGTGACAGGATTTTGTGAACAAATTTAGCTTTGTTGAACAGAAAGCGCTTTCTTAGAGGCAGTATTTTGAGATCTTTATATAGATCTACACACTGTGCTTGGCAGTTGTCAGAAACTAGACGCACTGCACGCTTTTGTAGTGAATGGAGTCTTTTTGTATTGGTCATAGAACAACCATCCCAGATTGTGGAGCAATAGTCAAGGTTTGTTTGTATGTGAGATATATAGAACAATTTACGTGCATCTTCATCTAGGAAATGTTTGATTTTAGCTAACTGGTAAACTTTCTGTGCCGTTTGCTTGGTCAGTGCATGAACATGTGAGTTCCAATTTAGATGCTGGTCAACGACTATTCCTAGAGTTTTATGTTCATTAACGTTTTCAATTGGTAAGGTACCAATATAGATCTGAAGTGTTGTTTTCTCTGAATTTTGTAATTTTTGTCTAGTTGATATTAACATGCACTTTGTTTTAATTATATTAATTAGCATGCGATTTCCGATGCTCCACCTAATCAGATTGTCTGTATCTTTTTGTAACGATAGTTCGAGTGTGTTGCAACTTGTATCACTCGTGTAGACAGTACAGTCATCAGCAAATAGGTCACAGGATGCGTGCTCGACGTGCAGTGGAAGGTCATTAATGTATATGGCAAAAAGTAGAGGCCCAAGTAGAGACACACAGAGAGAGAAAGAGAGAGAGAGAGAGAGAGAGAGAGAGAGAGAGAGAGAGAGAGAGAGGTGGAGTGAGAGACAGAGAAAGAGAGAGTCTAATAAACAGGTAAACTGCAGTAAGAAATGAAGAGTTGCAATACAAGATATCACAGAATCTTCCAAGCTGTGAGACAATACGAGAACCCAACACAAGCTGTGAGACAATACGAGAACCCAACACAAGCTGTGAGACAATACGAGAACCCAACACAAGCTGTGAGACAATACGAGAACCCAACACAAGCTGTGAGACAATACGAGAACCCAACACAAGCTGTGAGACAATACGAGAACCCAACACAAGCTGTGAGACAATACGAGAACCCAACACAAGCTGTGAGACAATACGAGACCCCAACACAAGCTGCCCACGCTGTCACGGACGGACATCGCTTTGTGGTCATCCAGCAAGACAGGCTAACACAGACGCCGACACTCCAAACATCATCTCATGCGGCTCAACAACGTCAGTAAAAAAAATTGGTCACATCGATCAACGAGATTGCCAGTTGCACTTTGCACCACGAAATTGACTGTAATTGCTCCTTGACTTCTGTGCCTCAATCATCGGGCGTTTTAAACCATCCATGACAAACACAGTGCAGTAAACTCAGTGTTATTAGCTGACAATTCTTGCAGTGCATAAGTGACAAACTCGTGTGGTTTACAATCAGAACATGACTTCAATCACGGAGGGACGCGAGACATCATGAGACAATCATTTCACATGCTCTTCTATACACAGTTATCACTGTTTGCTTTCCTTGACGAGTCTGCTTATTTGTGGAGAACATGCATCTTTCAACCATATAGAAGTCATTCGGCTATATTACAGCGAAATCGCCAGTCAAGAAAGAGAAATGTGTGCATGAACACTAGCGCTGCGCTGTTACAAGTCCTGAAAAGGACCACTAGTACCAATCAGCCGACAAGATGACGCCCTGACAAGGACCACTAGCGCCAACCAGCCGACAAGATGACGTCCTGACAAGGACCACTAGCGCCAACCAGCCGACAAGATGACGTCCTGACAAGGACTACTAGCACCAAACATCCGACAAGATGACATCCTGACAAGGACCACTAGTACCAAACATCCGACGAGATGACGTCGTGACAAGGACCACTAGTACCAAACAGCCGACAAGCTGACGTCCTGACAAGGACCACTAGTACCACACAGCCGACATGCTGACGCCCTGACAAGGACCACTAGTACCAAACAACCGACAAAATGACGTCCTGACAAGGACCACTAGTACCACACAGCCGACATGCTGACGTCCTGACAAGGACCACTAGTACCAAACAGCCGACAAAATGACGTCCTGACAAGGACCACTAGTACCACACCGCCGACATGCTGACGTCATGACAAGGACCACTGGTACCAAACAGCCGACAAGCTGACGTCCTGACAAGGACCAACAGTACCACACAGCCGACATGCTGACGTCCTGACAAGGACCACTAGTATCACACCGCCGACATGCTGACGTCATGACAAGGACCACTAGTATAAACAGCCGACATGCTGACGTCCTGACAAGGACCACTAGTACCAAACAGCCGACATGCTGACGTCCTGACAAGGACCACTAGTACCAAACAGCCGACAAAATAACGCCGTGACAAGGACCACTAGTACCACACAGCCGACATGCTGACGTCCTGACTAGGACCACTAGTACCAAACAGCCGACAAAATGACGCCGTGACAAGGACCACTAGTACCAAACAGCCGACAAAATTACGCCGTGACAAGGATCACTAGTACCAAACAGCCGACAAGCTGACGTCCTGACAAGGACCACTAGTACCAAACATCCGACAAAATGACGCCGTGATAAGGACCACTAGTACCACACAGCCGACATACTGACGTCCTGACAAGGACCACTAGTACCAAACAGCCGACATGCTGACATCCTGACAAGGACCACTAGTACCAAACAGCCGACATGCTGACGCCGTAACAATGACCACTAGTAACAAACAGCCGACATGCTGACGCCGTGACAAGGACCACTAGTACCAAACAGCCGTCAAAATGACGCCGTGACAAGGACCACTAGCACCACACAGCCGACATACTGGCGTCCTGACAAGGACCACTAGTACCAAACAGCCGACATGCTGACGTCCTGACAAGGACCACTAGTACCAAACAGCCGACAAGATGACGTCCTGCCAAGGACGTCTAGGACCAAACAGCCGACAAGCTGAAGTCCTGACAAAGACCACTATTACAACACAGCCGACAAGATAACGTCCTGACAAAGACCACTAGTACCACACAGCCGACAAGATGACGTCCTGACAAGGACTTCTTCTAGGACTCTGGAACAAGAGAGAATCGATTGGCACCGCCCTCTATTTATATAATGTATAGTGACGTCATTCAATAAGCCACACAGACGGTACATCCATCAAAGGAAAACGTGACTTCTATATTGCTTTAACAAAATAATATAGAATGGCTAAAACAATCATCAATGCCACATGGGAAAAAATGATGACTATCACCAGCTATCTAGACGAGAATAGGTCATCACTTTCCGCTTTCGGACTGGACACAACAGGTTGAAGTACCATCTATACCACAAGTACAGGACTGGTACAACAAATCTCTGCACATGTGACACCAGCCCCACGACAGCCGAACATATGCTGTAGTCCTGCTCAATATTCAGCAGAGAACGAAGTAGCATTTGGCAACAACCTACTTCTCTCCACAAAAAAACTGTTTAAAGATGTCATGAACCTTGAGCTGACTACTGCCTTTATTAGAGTCATTAATGTAGAAGTCTGAAGGCGAACGAGATGTCAGAAACCTTGAGCTGACTACTGCCTTTATTAGAGTCATTAATGTAGAAGTCTGAAGGCGAACGAGATGTCAGGAACCTTGAGCTGACTACTGCCTTTATTAGAGTCATTAATGTAAAAGTATGGACGATGTTATCAAGTCATGTAAGGAGAGAACAAGAAAGTATTCAGTGGGGTATTGGAAGATGAGACAGGTATGTATTTCAGAGCTGGCATTTGCTGATGATGTTGCCCTGATTGCTAAATCAGAGGCACATCTCCAATCCAACCTGCAAGTCTGGAAGGAAGAGCTGGAGAAGAGAGGGATGGCCATAAGTAGCTCTAAAACAAAATCCATGGTGATATCACGAGAAGAAAGAAGACATCAGATTAAGCTGGGAGAACAGGTCCTGGAGCAGGTCGACCACTTTAAATATCTCGGAGCTATTATAGACCGAAAGGGAGGCATCACAGAAGAGTTGGCCACTCGAAAAGCAGCAGCTGGGAGACTTTTTCAGGCCATAAATCGAGAATTCCTCAGCAAGAGAGAGGTTGGTAAGAAAACGAAGATGGCTGTATACCGCTCCACCTATGTCCCAGTCTTGACATATGGATGCGAGTCATGGGCAATGACTACAACCCATAAAAGCCAGATCCAAACCTTAGAAATGAGGTATCTGAGGAAGGTGGTTGAAGTAACAAGAAGAGACATGGTCCGCAACCAGACGATACGTCAAGGCCTAAAATCCCACCCCCTGCAGATCCAAGTAGAACAGTCCCAACTAAGATGGTTTGGCCATGTCTGCAGAATGGGAGAAGATTGGCTACCACGACAAGCATGGGAAACAAAGAGCCAGGGATCCAGACCCCCAGGACGACCCAGAGTCCGCTGGGAGGACAACATTAGATAATCTTTGAAGGACCGAGGACTAGAATGGAACCAGGCCAGGAGGAAGACAGCCGATAGGATAGTCTGGCGCTCTCTCTTCCAAAAATCTACACCTCACGGGAGAAGGGGAACGACTAAGTAAGTAAGTAAGTAATGTAGAAGTCTGAAGGCGAACGAGATGTCAGGAACCTTGAGCTGACTACTGCCTTTATTACAGTCATTAATGTAGAAGTCTGAAGGCGAACGAGATGTCAGGAACCTTGAGCTGACTACAACCTTTATTAGAGTCATTAATGTAGAAGTCTGAAGGCGAACGAGATGTCAGGAACCTTGAGCTGACTAATACCTTTATTAGTCATTAATGTAGAAGTCTGAAGGCGAACGAGATGTCAGGAACCTTGAGCTGACTACTGTCTTTATTAGAGTCATTAATGTAGAAGTCTGAAGGCGAACGAGATGTCAGGAACCTTGAGCTGACTACTGCCTTTATTAGAGTCATTAATGTAGAAGTCTGAAGGCGAAAGAGATGTCAGGAACCTTGAGCTGACTACTGCCTTTATTAGAGTCATTAATGTAGAAGTCTGAAGGCGAACGAGATGTCAGGAATTTTGAGCTGACTACTGCCTTTATTAGAGTCATTAAAGAAGAAGTCTGAAGGGGAACAAGATGTCAGGAACCTTGAGCTGACTATTGCCTTTATTAGAGTCATTAATGTAGAAGTCTGAAGGCGAACGAGATGTCAGGAACCTTGAACTGACTACTGCCTTTATTAGAGTCATTAACGTAGAAGTCTGAAGGCGAACGAGATGTCAGGAACCTTGAGCTGACTACTGCCTTTATTAGAGTCATTAATGTAGAAGTCTGAAGGCGAACGAGATGTCAGGAACCTTGAGCTGACTACTGCCTTTATTAGAGTCATTAATGTAGAAGTCTGAAGGCGAACGAGATGTCAGGAACCTTGAACTGACTACTGCCTTTATTAGAGTCATTAACGTAGAAGTCTGAAGGCGAACGAGATGTCAGGAACCTTGAGCTGACTACTGCCTTTATTAGAGTCATTAATGTAGAAGTCTGAAGGCGAACGAGATGTCAGGAACCTTGAGCTGACTACTGCCTTTATTAGAGTCATTAATGTAGAAGTCTGAAGGCGAACGAGATGTCAGGAACCTTGAGCTGACTACTGCCTTTATTAGAGTCATTAATGTAGAAGTCTGAAGGCGAACGAGATGTCAGGAATTTTGAGCTGACTACTGCCTTTATTAGAGTCATTAATGTAGAAGTCTGAAGGGGAACAAGATGTCAGGAACCTTGAGCTGACTATTGCCTTTATTAGAGTCATTAATGTAGAAGTCTGAAGGCGAACGAGATGTCAGGAACCTTGAGCTGACTACTGCCTTTATTAGAGTCATTAATGTAGAAGTCTGAAGGCGAACGAGATGTCAGGAACCTTGAGCTGACAACTGCCTTTATTAGAGCCATTAATGTAGAAGTCTGAAGGCGAACGAGATGTCAGGAACCTTGAGCTGACTACTGCCTTTATTAGAGTCATTAATGTAGAAGTCTGAAGGCGAACGAGATGTCAGGAACCTTGAGCTGACTACTGCCTTTATTAGAGTCATTAATGTAGAAGTCTGAAGGCGAACGAGATGGTCAGGAACCTTGAGCTGACTACTGCCTTTATTAGAGTCATTATTGCAGGTCTGAAGGCAAACGAGATGTCAGGAACCTTGACCTGACTACTGCCTTTATTAGAGTCATTAGTGTAGAAGTCTGAAGGCGAACGAGATGTCAGTAACCTTGAGCTGACTACTGCCTTTATTAGAGTCATTGATGTAGAAGTCTGAAGTCGAACGAGATGTCAGGAACCTTGAGCTGACTACTGCCTTTATTAGTCATTAATGTAGAAGTCTGAAGGCGAACGAGATGTCAGAAACCTTGAGCTGACTACTGCCTTTATTAGAGTCATTAATGCAGAAGTCTGAAGGCGAACGAGATGTCAGGAACCTTGAGCTGACTACTGCCTTTATTAGTCATTAATGTAGGTCTGACGGCGAACTGCCTTTAGATTAATCCAGGAAGGAAGTTGAAGGCCTTGAGCTGACTGACTGCCTTTATTTAAATGCACGTAGTCATTAATGTGACAAACTGAAGTCATTAATGAAGGTCTGAAGGCGAACGAGATGTCAGGAACCTTGAGCTGACTACTGCCTTTATTAGAGTCATTAATGTAGGTCTGACGGCGAACGAGATGTCAGGAACCTTGAGCTGACTACTGCCTTTTTTAGTCATTAATGTAGAAGTCTGAGGGCGAATGAGATGTCAGGAACCTTCAGCTGACTACTGCCTTTATTAGAGTCATTAATGTAGAAGTCTGAAGGCGAACGAGAATGTCAGAACCTTGAGCTGTACTAACTTGCCTTTATTATGAGTCAAAATGTAGCTGAAGGGCGAACAAGATGTCTGGAACCTTGACCTGACTACTGCTTTATTAGAGTCATTAATGTAGAAGTCTGAAGGCGAACGAGATGTCAGGAACCTTGAGCTGACTACTGCCTTTATTAGTCAGTAGGAGTCATTATGTCAGAAACCTTGAGCTGTCACTGATGCACGCACACTAAAAAGTTGTGCCAGGTCTTGGGAAAGTATAATCTACAAACAGCCGTGACCTAGTATCATTCTACCACAGTGCGGTGCCCGCCAAAACTTATTTGTTTTCCCGCGGAAAGTTGTGCGGATGAAAGAATAAATGTACACATGTGCTTGCATCGTCAGAAATTACTTCTTATCCTCTACTAAACTTCTTTAGTATTGGCGGGTAGTGGTCTCAATAACTTACTTACTTAGTCCCTCTTCTACCCTGAGGTGTAGAGGTTTGCCAGAGAGAGAGAGAGAGAGAGAGAGAGAGAGAGAGAGGGCGAGAGAGAGCGAGAGAGAGAGATAGAGAGCCATACTATCCTATCGGCTGTCTTCCTCTTGGTCTGGTTCTAATCTAGTCCTTCAGAGATTGTCTAATGTTGTCCTCCCAGGGGACATTTTCAAACTAGAGGTCTGGATCCCTGGCTCTTAGTTTCCCATACTTGTCGTATTTTCTCCCACAGGTCTCAATAAAATTATAAAAAAATGTGCCGACAGACACAGGAAGTTATGGTTTATTCAAAATCTGCTACGCTAACAATTTACGAGGGCGGTCCGGAAAAGAACCGGCCATAATTAATATTAGAAAAACCGTTTGCGCGACATCGATGTAACTTGGCAGTCAAATAGAGTAGCCTGTTATGCACATACGTGTGCAATGTTGACGTTGCTGCACCAGTCCGTGCGACCGTTAAAAGCCGTTTAGTGAGCACGTGCACTGTGTGGTCGTCGCATTCAAAATGGCTGAACGAGTAGAGCAAAGAATCTGCATCAAATTTTGCGTCAAGCTTCAACATTCCTCCACGGAAACTATTATGATGATTCAGAAGGCTTTTGGAGACGATGCAATGACTGCTACACAAATAAAGGTGTGGCACAAACGCTTCTAAGATGGTCGAGAATCTGTTGAATGTGATCCTATTTCTGGAAGTCCTTCTTCAGGCGTGGAGAACCAGGCGACTTCCACTGAGACGACTGAGGCTTCGTTTCTGGATCATAGCAGTAGATCCACGATTCATCTCCGGTTATGACATTTTTCATGAAATCTGGGTTATTGGTTGCAGTTTGAAGCAAATCATTAGCAACTGTGGCACGAAATTCCTTCTGCTCTGGTAGCAGAATTCGCGGAACGAATTTTGCCACGACACGTCTCATACCCAGATCCTGGGTCAGAATCTCGGATACAATAGTTTTTAGAATTCCCAGATCTTTTTCTAATTCTCGCACTGTCAGTCGCCGATCTTTGTTGATTGCAGCCCGTACACGTTCAACATTTTCCGGTGTTCTGCTTGTTGCAGGACTTCTAGAAATAGGATCACATTCAACAGATTCTCGACCATCTTAGAAGCGTTTGTGCCCACCTTTATTTGTGTAGCAGTCATTGCATCGTCTCCAAAAGTCTTCTAAATCATAATAGTTTCCGTGGAGGAATGTTGAAGCTTGACGCAAAATTTGATGCAGATTCTTTGCTCTACTCGTTCAGCCATTTTGAATGCGACGACCACACAGTGCACGTGCTCACTAAACGGCTTTTAACGGTCGCACGGACTGGTGCAGCAACGTCAACATTGCACACGTATGTGCATAACAGACCACTCTATTTGGCTGCCAAGTTACATCGATGTCGCGCAAACGGTTTTTCTAATATTAATTATGGCCGGTTCTTTTCCGGACAGCCCTCGTAAGCATTAACTTACAATTTAGCAGGAACATCAGCATACACTCCTCATTATGTAAGGTTGGCCAGTGACATACAGTGCCAAGGTCACACTACTTATATGTTTGACTGAAATGGTTTGAAAATCATTTTTTTTTCAATCCTGAATATTTATTATGCTGTTAAATGTGTTACCCATCCGAATATAAATAAATATTTCTTTATATTGTAAAAATGAACCTTTTTTTCTATAAGTGAGTTGCGATATTTGGTTGGTGCCCGCCCTCTCTTCATAAATGTAAAATGTGCCCGCGGTGCAGAGAAGGTTGAGGACCCCTGGTCTACCGTATCATGTCATCTCCTTCTTTATCCGTTATGTAGCATGTAGTACATGATCTCCTTCCTTTATCCGTTATGCAGCATGTAGTAGATGATCCCCTACTGTGACAGGGGCGCTAGGTGGTACCTCACACCCAAGACCCGTGCACCAAGAAAATTTATAAAGGATCGTTTGACAGGGGTTGCAATTATTGGTTGCTTGCAACCCTCTCAGCAGCAGACTTAACAATTCAAGCAACCCAAAGCCTTATGCAGATCAACATTTAATTCTACCGAACAGAACCGAACACCAAACAAACAATCAGGCTTATTATGGCCTTGTAATAAATCTGCTTGAAGATAACGTGATCAAAAGGCACTAAAACCACAGAGACAATATGACTGACCAGTTGGGGCCAGCACCTAGAACGACAGACCTCAAGATGGCGCTGTCACATATTCCCCGCCTGATTTTGTTGTCGTCCCGACAACTGCACTAAATCAGGCGCTTCAGTCGTATTCTCCAAATCTGGAGGATCACCTTTTCCTTCACTTCGTCTCAGGTCATTGCTGGTTACTCTAATGCTCGGACTCGCTCTGTCTGTTCGCTGGATGACATACGGACCTCCTGTCATTGTGGGAGCACGAACTACAACGTACTCGTCTTCTGACCACATATCACGAATCTCGGATCTCTCAGCGTCGTGCATTCTCTTCTTCACCAATTCTCCGACCTGTAGTGGAGTAGAACACGACAGCTTGTCACATCTCTCTTTCCGGACTGCTGCAAAACTCTGCAACGGTGGCTCTGCTCTTACGTGCGCCCCTCGTAGCCTGGAAACGTGTCCTTCAACGAGTTTTAGATGAGTCTCCTCCTCTAAATGCCGACCACTTTTCCTGGCGCCCTTATGGTGACAGTTGCCACGGCCATCTCTTGGCTTGCACTGTGACGGCAATGTAGATGTGTTGGTACGCTTAGAGAGGGCGCTCTTTGATGGGCAAACCGATATCAAATGGTCCGGGGACCTACAATGGAAACATCGCTTAGGAAGCGGGCCCTGGGACACTTGGCTGCCATGTGGTTCGAAAAGTCTCCACAGTTGAAGCATCTTATTTTCCTAGGCTTCCTCGGTGTCCTGGGTCGCCTCCTGCTACCCTTACATCCCTGGCCGCCTTTGACTTTCTTCCCTGCAATAAGCGCCTCACACTCCGGTCGACCACCAACCATCTTTATCTTTGAGCCATTCTGCTCCCCTTCTGTAACCTGACTCCCAGCCGCAGAGGGGTCTAGTTTAATGCCTGTGGACATCGATTCTGTACGTGGCCTAGTTCTCTGCATCTAAAACAACGAACTGTCCTGGTACGTCTCCCCTGCTCCTGAGACATCGCATCAATTTTAGCCTCTAATTGAGCCACCTGCGCTCTCAGCCGCTCTACTTCTGCGTTTAATGCATGCGTATCTGACACAGTCTCTGTTCTTGCCACTTCAACACTGGCAACACCAGCCCCCGAAGCTGCTTCGACACTGGCAACACCAGCCCCAGAAGTGGGCTCAGTCTCCAAAAACCGTAGGGCATAGTCCCTCACCGACGTGAACGATGCTGTAGGCTCCTTGATGATCATTTCCTTTGCAAGCTTTCTTAGTAGGTCATCTCTCAGACAAGCAGCAAACTGGTCACGAAGAAAGGATGGCGCCAAAGGAGTGACGTTGTTCTGCTTCTGTGCCCTTACAACACTTTCAAACACCTCGTGAATGCGATGGGAGAATTCCCAAAGAGACTCCCTTGCACCTTGCCGGGTAGAGTAGAACGCGGCCATTATTACTTCTGGGATGCTCCGACGCTCCCCATACACCCTAAGAATGGAATGTAGCATTGCTTCTGGGTCACCGTCATCAGCCTGAATCCTCAGCTCCCTGCGGACACTTGGGGTCACACTGTCAAGGATAACATCTGCCTGGTCCTCTTTACTCATCATCCCTACTCTCCAGGCAGCTCTCACCTCTCTGACATATTCCTCAGCCGTAGGACCCGTGCGCTCCCCAAAGCACCGCACCCTCTTGTGAGTAGGTACCACGATGTACTGCACTCGTTCTGGTTGACGATTTAGCCCTACTACAGAGTCATCCACCTCAGCCACATCTTCGTTATCAGTTCTACTAGCAGCGCGTGTGTTGCGTGCCGCCATCTTGTTGCTAGTAGAGTTGACTAGAAATCTTGACAAACTGGATGATCCCGTCCCTCGCCTTGCACTGAACTGGGTGTTCTACTGTTTCGGCTGTTGCTGCTCTGATTGCTGAAGAGTTGCTTCACTGCGTGCTGTCTGTCAATCCTGCCGACGACGCCACTTGTGACAGGGGCGCTAGGTGGTACCTCACACCCAAGACCCGTGCACCAAGAAAATTTATAAAGGATCGTTTGACAGGGGTTGCAATTATTGGTTGCTTGCAACCCTCTCAGCAGCAGACTTAACAATTCAAGCAACCCAAAGCCTTATGCAGATCAACATTTAATTCTACCGAACAGAACCGAACACCAAACAAACAATCCAACAAACAATCCAACGAACACCCAGTCAGTGTTCATAGACTGTGTGCTCAAGGCATTTACAGCTTGGCTCTTGTGTGTCTTCTTAGTCTGTTCTCACTGGGCGGCTCTCTCAAACATAGACCGGTTTCGCCGCTTGCTACCCCTTTATCCGTTATGTAGCATGTAGTAGATGATCTCCTACCTTTATCCGTTATGTAGCATGTAGTACATGATCTCCTTCCTTTATCCGTTATGTAGCATGAAGTACATGATCTCCTTCCTTTATCCGTTATGTAGCATGTAGTACATGATCTCCTTCCTTTATCCGTTATGCAGCATGTAGTAGATGATCTCCTTCCTTTATCCGTTATGTAGCATGTAGTACATGATCTCCTTCCTTTATCCGTTATGTAGCATGTAGTACATGATCTCCTTCCTTTATCCGTTATGTAGCATGTAGTAGATGATCTCCTACCTTTATCAGTTATGTAGCATGTAGTAGATGATCTCCTTCCTTTATCCGTTATGTAGCATGTAGTAGATGATCTCCTACCTTTATCCGTTATGTAGCATGTAGTACATGATCTCCTTCCTTTATCCGTTATGTAGCATGTAGTACATGATCTCCTTCCTTTATCCGTTATGTAGCATGTAGTAGATGATCTCCTACCTTTATCCGTTATGTAGCATGTAGTACATGATCTCCTACCTTTATCCGTTATGTAGCATGTAGTACATGATCTCCTTCCTTTATCCGTTATGTAGCATGTAGTAGATGATCTCCTACCTTTATCCGTTATGTAGCATGTAGTACATGATCTCCTTCCTTTATCCGTTATGTAGCATGTAGTAGATGATCTCCTACCTTTATCCGTTATGTAGCATGTAGTAGATGATCTCCTTCCTTTATCCGTTATGTAGCATGTAGTAGATGATCCCCTACCTTTATCCGTTATGTAGCATGTAGTAGATGATCCCCTACCTTTATCCGTTATGTAGCATGTAGTAGATGATCCCCTACCTTTATCCGTTATGTAGCATGTAGTAGATGATCCCCTACCTTTATCCGTTATGTAGCATGTAGTAGATAATCCCCTACCTGTATCCGTTATGTAGCATGTAGTAGATGATCCCCTACCTGTATCCGTTATGCAGCATGCAGTAGATAATCCCCTACCTGTATCCGTTATGTAGCATGTAGTAGATAATCCCCTTCAGGAATCCTACACCAAAGCATAAACTCTTGCAGAGGTGGTCTTCACATAATGAGGTCACCAGTTCAACGACCTCATATTTGTGGCCTTGAACTTCATGCCTTAGGCAGAAATACTCAAATCCTTTCTTTGTCTTCACTGAGACCCCGGGGACTACACGGGGCCATATCTACCTTTTTGTCACGTGATTATACAAGTGATTTAATAACAGTTATTAATTGGGTGGGGAAAGGCAGTTTGTCGGAGAATGGAATGGGGGCAGAGAATAGAAGATGAGTTAAGAAACTAATGCAATATAATTCTTGATCAGGGTAAACAGCAGCGAGCACGGGACGTGAAAGCTCGTCGATTTTATGTGGATAATTCTGACAAGGGAAAGAAATTCCCCGTTAGCGACGTCTGCTTAATTACCGGCAGCATAATCAATGCAGACATGTCAGTGTCACGCTGGATGTCAAGGTTGTGTCTGGGGAATACAAGGCAGGTAGACCGTCACCACGTGGTTTCAACAATAATAATAACCACTGATTGGACTCCGTCAGTGTCAGCCAGCCGAGAATATGACTGGGCGT
The DNA here is from genome assembly GCA_024509875.1 of Oreohelix idahoensis. Classification (NCBI taxonomy): domain Eukaryota; kingdom Metazoa; phylum Mollusca; class Gastropoda; order Stylommatophora; family Oreohelicidae; genus Oreohelix; species Oreohelix idahoensis. Next base: position 45,984 of record JAMPIV010000265.1, on the reverse strand, counting down.
TGAGAAGATACATTCTTTGACATCTTTGTTGTCACTTTCACGGACAAGTCAGAGATTGGTATATAATATCGGCAGGTAACCCAGGTGCTATGGGAATCTAATTTCGAAACACTGAGTTCTCTGTACGTCTAAAACCATATGCCTGTTTTCTAGCTTCACAACATCTGAAATTTGAAATAAAGTCGGACTTTATGTGTATATTTATTTATGCGGGAAGATCTGCGCCCTACAACTCCACCGAAAGAGTGGTGGGAAACTCAAACTAAACGATATTTTACTGATGGATAAATTCACTTCAAAGAAAAGATTGCGATCCTATATTATGTAGTTCAATAATAAAGTGAATATTAATAAGCTAGCTGCTGAGTTGTCATTGGAAAATTAGCTAAGATTCTAGAGAAACAACGCTTTGACATGCCGGCAAGAGAGGGAGAGTCCAACATTTCGTTAGCTTAAATTTTATGTCCCCCCACCCCCGGACTTTTCCGTCACCTAGAGGTCTATCAAATCATCTGATGTGCTCACAATCGACCGGTTGACAATGTTTAGTATAGACCATAAATAGGCAGTACCGAAAGAGCTGTAACATCAGAACTGTTACACCAGACTTGTTACATCAGAACTGTTACATCAGAAATGTTACACCAGAACTGTTACATCAAAGTGTCGTTGTGACCGCTTGGCCTTTCACGCTAGCATTATCCCTCCTACTTCCACGCTAAGCATTTATATGTGCTATAATATGCTACATGTAAGAATGACAGACCTTAAAAGCAAATAAGACGTTTTTACACAAAACGCAGTATTCATTCAAAGTTCAGTTGGCAATTACTGCTCTGACAGGGCAAACGTAGGTCAGTCCCAGATAATAATGAATGGGTTTTATAAGCGCGAAAGTGGGGAATGAATGTTTGTGTGATCTGGTTTTTTTAATCCAATTGTTAAGTTGGAAAAGATCACACATGTGAAAAAAAGTCGAAATAACAGAATGTCGTGTGCAAAAAGCTGAGGAAAGGAGTGCAAATGTAGATTATTGTACCGTGTGAAAAAAGGACGGGTCGTGTGAAAAAAGGCGGGAAAAAAGAAGAAATAGTATAAATAGAAGAGTTGTGGGCGATAGGCAGAGATTTCAGGATTTATGATTCTAATGAAACCATAACTTTAGACTAGAGGATTTTTACAGATAGCGTTAGGTGAACTTCGTCTTTGAGGATACCAAGACAAGTTTTTGAGTAGACAAATCAGTATATTATTCTTTTTGGATATACATATATTATTCTATTTGGATATACATATATTATTCAGTTGGATTACATATTTTTTCATCTTGGATAACCAATCATCATTGTGAAATTTACAGTGTTTGTCTAATGACATCAATAAACTCTAATTGAATTTTTCTACATTGCTGTTTGTGGAACTTTACAGTAATTTCTTTTGGATATACGTTGTTATGCTGAAACTGTTTTGCGTATCACCAAACTTAAAGGGAAGAACATTCCTGGGTTGAAAAGAAAATAACAAAAGGTCAAGTATCACCATCTCTGGCGGAAGGCCAGTTAGCACTTGAACCACCACAACATATGAAGGATTAACTCTGACTAAATAAAATCAATATAACTACTAGTGCCGTATAAAAATACACGGCCACATCGTTCTTTCCCCCCCCCCCCCCACCACCCCCGATATGGTTTTCGAAACGGGTTACAAGTCACACGATGGAACAGAAAAAAAGAATCTGTATTCTCTACTCAAAAAGGTGATTCAGAAAATGTAATGTGATGAATAATATTCTATGTCGCACTGACCTGCTCCACGACGTCCTCGTGACCATTTTTATCTGTCCATGGTATATTTTAACATTGTTCTGTAAAACCACATTTCTATCATTTAGTGTTTTTTTTCTACTAGTTTACTATTGTCCATGGCTCACTCCAGTATGTTAAGATTGGTTCTGTATATCAATGAAGAACTCTCTTTCCTACACTGACAAAGAATTGGTGCATGAAATATTTTTAATTTATGGAATGTTGCTTTTCCTTGGGCTTTTCCACTCTTCACATCTTAAGTACCATCAGATAAGCGACGTACAATCGCATATAGGTGGAAATCCTGAGAGATGTGAAATTGAAGCAACAGCTCAGAAATTCAAGAGCTCAAGAAATGAAGAACCGCTGACAACTGAAAGATGTGTAGACTTGAAGAGAGCAAACCTTTCACTTTAGTCCAATATAAAATAAATGAAGTGGGACCTGTGTTAGTCGTGATTATCTGTCGTCTGATTGAAGTTGGTGTAATACAGGTCAGGTGACTGTACCGTTCTTTAGGTCACGTGTTCATTTTCTGGTCAAACGTTAGTCCAACATTCATCATCATCATTTTCCTTTTCGCTCCTTATGAAGCACGGGTCAAGCTGGTTCTCAAACCCCCCCCCCCCCTTTCTATAAGAAACCACCACCAAGTTTTCACAAGCTCTGGCAGTGGCGGTTTTTGTAGCAATCTGTTATACATTATGTGGTTGCCAGCCTCATGCATGAGTGTGGTGTGGTGTGTACTGAGGCAACTACGACAGTACTTTTTGCCCGGAATAGTCTATGAGATATTAGACACAAGGTCTCTAGAAATTGGCTCGTTAAGAAAGAATAAAGACCTATTCGAGATAGGGACAAGAAGACAGGAATGCGAATGCTTTCCACTGGACAGTGTTTTCTAATTAATTATGGAAAGAGTTCTGTTTCCCCACGACCTTAGCTTCTGCCCTTAGATCCTGTAAAAGAAAAAGCCCCCAACCTCATCTGAGTAGAGAAATGTTCCTATAGGTGAATATGTAACACCGACAGCACGAGTGATACATTAATAAACTAGATAATGATCAAACGATCGTTGGGTTTATTAATGAAATATCCACACATATAGAGTTAGTAATGGTTATAACGTGATGATGGTGAAAGACGATTCACGCAAAACACACAGATGAGATAATAAAATTGCAGTTAATTAAGTAGTAGTTAATTAAGAATGAACTGGTGTAAAGCGAAATGATGATGATGTGATATGATACGTGTTACCAAAATGGTGAGTACTCTACACAGTCCATGTGTCTCTAAATGCTTCGCATTGATATAACGATTCACATGTATGCATACACTGTCCCAAGTTGTATACGTTATGTAGAGTGGGGTATCTCTAAGCCGAGGACGTTCTGGTGAAAACTGTTGTCGCACTGAGAACGCTAACGAGATATTTATGTATATTCCTTCACTGTTTGAGTATATCTCTGTAGTGTTGATCAACAGTTAATAGCTGTCATATGAACAAAAGGTCGGTTGTCTAATCTCCCGAGGGTACTGGCCAGACTGGATATCTTCACGAAATGTTAGTGATATGTAGACTCATAATCTTGCGTATGTAGTCGTGATTCATAAAATATACTTTAGAGTCTGCTTCACAGAATGCGCTTAAGAGTGTGATGCACTTGGTATAAATATGCGATTCCTCTTTTCAGCTCTTTTGCTTGACTTCAGATAATAATGATCTTTCGAGTGATTTGAATTTATGATGACTCTGTATTGAACTTGTGATAACGATGTATTGAACTTGTGAGCCAGCAGTATATGGGTGACAAAGAATGCTGCGTTCACCTTCTGACTTGTGGGTGAGACAATATTCCTCTTTAATTGAGGAATGCAAGATGTCCTATGGCGAATTCTGCTAGCCAAATGTCCGTTTTTGATAACTTATTTCTGGTTAGACGTCAGACATGTTGCGTGTAGACTCAGACTTCTGATGAACTGAAGACACACACAAATCTTCGTAAGTTTTTCACATTTAACATCACTGGTTGACTTTCATTCATACTACTGCTCATTATTGATCTCTCTCTGAGTTCAATTCTAATGATGTTAAATATCTTGTGCATGAGAGTGTGTGCGCATGGGAGACTGTGATGATGATGAAGGTGAAGTATGAACTATTAATTACCTCCTATCCTCCTATCATCTTCTATGAAAATCTTCTGATTTTATTAATCAGTTATGCAAAGAATTATTTGAAACTCTATCTTTCGCACATTTTAGCTGTGAGGTTAAAATAAACAAAATTTAAGAAAATGTATTAATAATCTGTATAAGATCTACTAACCTTCTTTTCCCTTCGCAAAATCCTTTAAGAACACAATTCATCACAGAACTGAATTATATCCACTCTGAATAAACACGTGTATTTGGGCTAGGCGTTTTTGGGATTGTATCTCTGCCTCACAATATAAAAACTGAACTGCTTCCTCTAACAAGCTACACGGTATTATATTTCTGCTAGTCCGATATGGGTTTCTTGTACAGCTCCGCCCATACCAACCAATCCTTAATAGCCCCTCTGGTCACTCATTCACAGGATCGCTCTTGTCCCCTGTCAGTCCAAACGTGGGTGTGGTTTGACAAACAGGTATGGAGATAATTGGCGGGCTAATGCAAAAGTGCTGTCAAATTGCTGTCACCTTACTCTCTGATTGTTTATTGTTCACCTGGCCAAGCTGGGCGTCCAATGTGGTAACCCAACGCTTGTCTGAACAGCGGCCGACCAAAGATAACACCATTACAGCATGAGACGTTTTCACCTGGCCAATCTGGGCGTCCAATGTGGTGTCACAGAAATTACAGCATGCCCAGATGTCTGATTGGGATGACCAGATGTGTTTTCACCAGATTTATCACGATGCAATGTCGGCTTCAAACGATGTCAGGTATGGGGACTCAATCAAAGGACTTTATTTCCCCCGATGAAAGCACAAATGTGGTTCTCTAGATACCGGTCGCGAGTAATCACAACGATGAAATAGCAAATGTGGGATCGCAAATGTGGAATGAAAGAGCAAATGTCGGAGAAAATACAATACGAAAGATGTAGGAAAAGATAGAGCAATAAGGCCTTTGCGCTCGTTTATCACAATGAGTCACCTTGTACGACAAGACTGAGGAAGTAGCTGCCTTAACGTTTATTTGGATCACCAGAGACCCACACAGAGATCCACCAGAGATCCACACAGGACAATCCAATATTGAACTGTTGTTAACCTGTATGTCTTGGACAAAGGACACTCAGTGTGCCATGTTTGTTCAAGCTGACCTTTTTATTTTATTAAATCTATCACGCGGCTGATTTTCTACCATCCAGATCTGCGTTGGTACTTGTCCGATGAACCAATATTAAAAATAATATTCGATTTAAAGTGTCCGTTGAAAGTAATATCTACTATTATGTATTATAAAAAAAAACAACTACTTCGTTCTATCATTTCTGTCCAGCACTGCTTTCTGCTGCAGATAATTTACACAGTATAGAGTAAATCAGATCTCGCTACAGCAACGAGTTTCAACGATGAAACAAAAAGTTTGGTAGTTGGTTTTACAGTGGCACAGTTAAACGTCAGAAGACAGACATGTGGCACAGTTAAATGTCACAAGACAGACATGTGGCACAGTTAAACGTCACAAGACAGACATGTGGCTCAGTTAAACGTCAGAAGACAGACATGTGGCACAGTTAAACGTCAGAAGACAGACATGTGGCACAGTTAAACGTCACAAGACAGACATGTCGAACAGTTAAACGTCACAAGACAGACATGTGGCAGTTAAACGTTAGAAGACAGACGTGTGGCACAGTTAAACGTCACAAGACAGACATGTGGCTTAGTTAAACGTCACAAGACAGACATGTGGCACAGTTAAACGTCACAAGACAGACATATAGCACAGTTAAACATCACAAGAAAGACATGAAGCACAGTTAAACCTCAGAAGACAGACAGATGGCACAGTTAAACATCACAAGACAGACATGAAGCACAGTTAAACGTCACAAGACAGACATGTGGCACAGTTAAACGTCACAAGACAGTTATAGTTATGTGGCACAGTTAAACATCACAAGACAGACATGTAGCACAGTTAAACGTCACAAGACAGACATCTGGCAAGTTAAACGTCACAAGACAGACATGTAGCACAGTTAAACATCACAAGACAGACATGAAGCACAATTAAACGTCACAAGACAGACATGTGGCACAGTTAAACGTCACAAGGCAGACATGTGGCACAGTTAAACGTCACAAGACAGACATGTAGCACAGTTAAACGTCACAAGACAGATATGTGGCACAGTTAAACGTCACAAGACAGACATGTGGCACAGTTAAACGTCACAAGACAGACATGTGGCACAGTTAAACGTCACAAGACAGACATGTAGCACAGTTAAACGTTACAAGACAGACATGAAGCACAGTTAAACGTCACAAGACAGACATGTGGCACAGTTAAACGTCACAAGACATACATGTGGCACAGTTAAACGTCACAAGACAGACATGTGGCACAGTTAAACGTCACAAGACAGACATGTGGCACAGTTAAACGTCACAAGACAGACATGTAGCACAGTTAAACGTCACAAGACAGACATGTGGCACAGTTAAACGTCACAAGACAGACATGTGGCACAGTTAAACGTCACAAGACAGACATGAAGGAGGTAAAGATATAGAAAGACTTTGAGCTGATGGCACGGGACAGAAACACTTGGCATGAGTGTTTAGATGACCTTTGCTCCTTGGGAAGTTGAAAGGTGATGACTGAATGAATGAATGAACTAATTAATGACAGAATGAATGATTGAATGAATGCATGCATGACTGAATACATGCATGATTGACTGAATGCAGGAATGACTGAATGCGTGAATGACTGAATGAATGAATGCATGCATGAATAGATAACGGTCGCGGATCCATCAGAACCAGGTAAATAGAGACATCCAGTAATCATTGCAGACGTCAGTCTAGATCTCCTTACAAAAATCCCGTAACAAATTTATGAAGAAACATCTACATATAAAACTATGTCAATGGTGGCATGGCCTGGAACTATCTTATGTCCGAAGAACAACATCCATTAAGAACCAGTTGACAACGAGTTACAGTATTCTGTAGTTCTGGAGATCTAGTGTGGTTCCACGGGGCTTCTGTGGAACGAACGAACGAACGAACTTTATTTTCAAAGAGTTAAGAATTTGGCGCGCAGGCCCGTCAAACATTCTGCCCTTCCACTCTGACGTATCTTGCATACAGCTCGGTCACTTCCCTCAGGCATGTTGTAATAGGTCAATAATATGACGTAATGCATGAGCAGGCAACTCTGTCATGTCAGAAACCACCGGTGCATGAGTACATAAAGTTCTTGAACGTTAGGATGTCAGCAGATGTCAGCCTGCTACAGTGGTGGTGTGTACTAGGTTCCTGAAGAAGTGATAACATGAGACAGATGTCAAAGTTTGTGTTGCTGACAACGATGACCAGGAACTCTGCTCGTGTTACCAGAATAAATTACCAAAGGCAATGAAAGAGTACCTTGTGAGACAAGACGAGTTCAGTGTCTGTCTTTTGATCTTCAAGTGTCATATGGACTGGCGTGAGCGATGATGTCTCTTAGTATCTTCTCATCTCTAGTGTTGTATATCTAAGCTGTTGCTGATTCCCCCCACCCCATGCCACAATGTTAAACTGTTGTATATTTGTCGCCCTCATCTTTGTTGTCCCCATCAGTTTTCTCTGTTGTGTTGTCACTATGTAATACTACATTCCTGATTTCAATGCAGGTAAAAGGAAATAAAACGTGTACAAGAAAAAGAAATAAAAAGACTAGAGAAGAATTTTTAAAAATTTATAACAAAATATCGCACAAATAAACAGACATACTGGTGAGGGTAGGTTTAAAAAAAAACGGAGAATCGATGATGGAGGAGGTGACACGTGCGGGAAGAAGCAATCTGAGAATACAGAGAGCGACAGAGATATATCTACAGAAAATCATTAACAATCCATTTAAATCACACATTTAACAGAAACAATTACGTCTGTCGCTGGCTATTGATTGCTTTGTGGATTCCAACAATTAAGCAATTTGGTTTGTCTACTTTGATTGAGCGATGACTGGGCTTTCTTTTTTTCTTTTTTTTTAACACCCTCTTATTATTTGCGAAGAGTGCTTTTGTTTCAATTTCCCCAGAAATGCTTCCATCGTCTGCACGTCTTTCTTCCTGTCTACGGCGTTCACCGAATGGCAGCCATCATGTGAACCTAACGGAGCATGCTAGCCACCATTACAACTGGTCATGTCTTGTAGGAGACATGCAGCAGGCCATTCTTGTGCTCTTACAGCGCTGGTATCTGTTGTAATATATTTCATATCAACAGGTCTCCAGCCTTGAGCATAATCCCATATTGTTAGCCTCTTACGACATGCCTGAGGGAGCAGTGATCCTATTCTTTCTTTGTCACCCCCCGGGAACTGCACGAGACATAATGTACAGATGATGGGGTCACTATGACAACCGCGATGATTGACAAACCTTGACATCTGAAAGGGTAAAATGGCAAGCAGGAACAAAGATAGAGTGATAAATATACAGATAAGCAGTTCGCAGAGATAAGACAGATAGTTTGATGGCCAGACACAGACTGTACAGACAGTCAGATAGTTAGATGACCAGACACAGACTGTACAGACATTCAGATAGTTTGATGACCAGACACAGACTGGATAGACAGTCAGACAGTTTGATAACCAGAAAAAGATTGGATATGCAAAGATAGTTTGATGACCAGACACAGACTGTACAGACAGTCAGATAGTTTGATGACCAGACACAGACTGGATAGACAGTCAGATAGTTTGATAACCAGACAAAGATTGGATATGCAAAGATAGTTTGATGACCAGACACAGACTGTATAGACAGTCAGATAGTTTGATAACCAGACAAAGATTGGATATGCACAGATAGTTTGATAACCAGACACAGATTGGATAGACAGCCAGATAGTTTGATAACAAAACAAAGATTGGATATACACAGATAGTTTGATGACCAGACACAGACTGGATAGACAGTCAGACAGTTTGATAACCAGAAAAAGATTGGATATTGTCATGAAATATTCTAATCCACATATATAAATTATTAGGTAAATATGAAGCCTAACAAATAAAATTAATAAAGAGAAGAGCAATGGTAAAATGACAGTGCTGTCACAAGGAATGTACTCGAAATCCCCCTTGTTTTCTGCTTCGTCTGCAAATTGTAACGCTTTCACGTTGATATAAAAGCTTACTGTATTATTACCCGCTTTCTTCAATGAAACGTGTGCTGTATTTCTTGGAAAAGCATTGAGAGGCCCTGCGTAATGACCTAAATTAATCCTAACATTAATTATATTACGTTACCAAAACGAACGAACAGATGGACAAAAGGATAGCGAGAAGGGAGAGGCAGAAAGCCGAACACTAAACACGCTTCGCGCGATACGCAAATGCTGCCATCACGCGTGTAAGTCTACATGCACTAATTTTTTTTTTTCAGACGGACAGTGATAAAATACACTACCCTTTCCCAGAGTTAGGTTTATAAATCATAACAGACTCTTATTAGAAAAGATAACAATAGATGGGTTTACGTTTGAACACATAACAGTACCCAGACAGCACATCTTCGAAACAGGAGGTAGAAGAAATTGCATATTTTGAACGCAGCCACGTAGCTCCTTTAAATTAGTATTTTTGGGTTCCTTAGGGCTTGCTGACAAATAATATGTAAAACGTTACGCAAATAGTCCAGGAATTAATAAATTATACCCAAAATAAAATATTGGGGGTGCCTGACAGCATAAAATCATTTCTGCTCATAAGATTTTTTTTTAACGTGTTTGAAAAAAATTTACGTTACAGAAATAGCCTACCATGTAAACTCCAAATTGATTGGAGCGCAACAAATGAAAGCCTAACCACGATTGGTCGGGCTATAAATACTATCTTGGTTGTTAGGGGAGACGGGAAAAGATAACATTTTTTCAAACACTTGTCGAAACGTGGCTCATTGGCCAGTCTCGCTGATATACACACTTGGGAGCGTTAGTTCGAGACCACTTGTTTAAATGATCCTGATAAAGCATCAGTGCGTTGAAGCCAGCTAAAATTTTGCTCAATAAAAGCCTGGAAGATAAGCAGATGGAAATTTGTGCCAGTTTGTGCCAGAATTCATTGCTAATCAACGTATCTGTGTTATTCGTATGAATTGTGGGACAGTGGTCTTGATGGTAGTGAGCAGCACCTAGTCAGAGCTTTGCTGAATCCAGAGTCGGACAGCATACTCCTTGGTCTTTTTAGCTATCAGTGAGGTGTCTCCTGAGCCCAGAGGAGAATTCGAGCAGAGGAGTCCTTTCCTGCCGCCATCACGCCAGATAAGCGAATTGGCCAGCTGAGCTCAACATTATGTCCCCTCATCTTGAACTGACTTTTTAAAATTAACATTAAGAGGGGAATTTACTTGTCTTAAAATCAGGAACTGTGAACATCTCCAATACTAGTCCCTAAAGACAAACTATTGAAGTCATGATGACAAATACCAACAGAGCTTGAACAAAACAAAACCAGTATTACCTCATTTTACTACTACACAACTGACACACATAGAACATTTGTAATAATATATGTCACTACAATATTCATATTAAATACATTCTGTACATAACTTGTAATTTAAATTGATTGTGCTTCCTGGTTCCCTTGTAGTTGAATCAGGACACATATTCATTCATGCCAGTAATGAATACATATTGTTATTTGAAAGTTTATCAGTGACTCTTTTAAGATATCTTTGTAGAGTGTTATATGTATGTGAGTGTCACAGTGTTGTCAAGAGTAGTGGATTAAATTAAATTGTTTATCTGTCTGTTGTTGTGACTTACACTTCACCATACTCATACCCTAGACACATAACGTAGCATCACACTATTCCAGAATAATTCTGACTGAGATATATAGATATGTGGTAGCAAGTAAGGTTATCTATAATACACTACTCTTAATAGATATAGATACCTTCACAGCTGATCTCAGTCAGTACACTAAGTTCCCTATAAGTATTTATAACATCCCACTTCACCACATATATTGGGGGCTCGTCCGGGATTTTGAATCTTTAACTATTAAAAATATTGGGGGTAATTCACTTCAGGGAATATAAGAATTAAAAGGTATCCTTGGGTGGAATTAAATAAGGTTGAGCTCACGGTGCCTGTGTTGTCCATTAGATATATAGTTAGAAATTGAATTGTTGGGTAGACATTATAAAAATTTACCTGATAGACAATGGCGGACCTGGCCAAATTTCGATCTGCTGCGGTTCAGACTGCAAAAGAGTTAGGATTAGATGGGCAAGTTATGGTTGCCTATGTTACTACGGAATGTGACAAATTTATTGAACGCGAAGAAAGAAGGTTTGAAGCCGAAAGAAAGTTAGAGGCTGACAGGGAAATTAAGAAGTTACAATTTGAAGCTGAGGCTGAGACTAAGAGGTTGCAAGCTGAGGCTGAGACTAAGAGGTTGCAGATTGAGGCTGACAAAGAGGCTAAAGCATTGGAAGCCGAGGAAAGAAGACAAGCTGCAGAAAGGGAAGAGAAGAAATTAGCTGCAGAAAGAGAAGAGAAGAGATTAGCTGCAGAAAGGGAAGCAGAAGATAAAAGATTACAAAGGGAACATGAATTACGACTAAGGGAGTTTGAGTTTCAAGGCCATGCTCCTGAAAATGGTGCCAGTCCCTTTGCCTCTGATGCTACGGTTACTCAAGGAGCCTCAACCTCAGCTATGAATTTTCATTTAGATCATTTTGTTGAGAAAGACGATGATATTGAGAGCTATATAAATAGGTACGAACTATTAGCTACCACGTATGGGTTAGAGAGAGAAAGGTGGAGCTTAAAGTTATCTCAGGGACTTCGTGGGGCAGCTTATGAAGTTTTTGCAAAAATGAGCAGAGGTGATCAGGAAAATTATGACATGCTAAAGCAGGCTCTTTTGTTAAGGTATGAAAAGAATGCAGAGTTTTACAGGAAAAAATTTAGGAATGCTAAACTACTGTCAGGTGAAACCTATCACCAGTTCTCTGCACGCATAGAGACATACTTGGAGAAATGGACTTCTCTGGGGAAAACCCAAGATCTTAAGGAAATGGTCCTTATAGAGCAACTAAGAGAGTCCATGGCTCCAGACCTGAGAAAGTTTCTCATGGAACAAGGTGCAGAGAGGCTGGGTGAGTTGCTAAATGTTGCTGAAAGGTATCAAGCAGCTCAAGCAGAGGTAACAGGTAATAAAAAGAAACAGGTGGATAACTTCAGGGCACCACAGAACTTTAATAAATTTGATCCTAGGGATCAAAATAAAGGTAAGCACCAATTTGATAGGCCACGGTATGACAATAAAAATAAATTCCCACAATTCGATGAAAGGAAATATGATGAAAGAAAATCTTTCAACCAAGGAAAAAGGTGGTGTAAGAATTGTCAGATGGACAATCATGACACTGACCATTGTAGAAGGAAACCTGTGTATATGGCAACCCTTCAGGTCAGGTCGACCTCAAGACAGGAGGAGGATATTATGTTAGATACCACTCCAGAAGAGATGAGGAAGGCACAGGCTGGGGATAAAACACTCAAGCCTTGTTTCAGAAAATTGTCAACTTGTCATACAACTCCAGGCAAGGGAGATTTTTATATGAAAAACAAGTTGATTTATAGGAAGACTGGAGCTAGATCCAATGGTCACGGACAGCTGGTTCTTCCAAAAAGATATAGGACAGACTTAATAAGGAGCCTACATGTGAAACCAGATGGGGACCATGAGAAGATAGGTACCATCATTCAAAAGGTGGCTCACAATTATTATTGGCCCAAAGCAAGATGGGACATTGAGAATTTTGTAGAAAGGTGTAGCATAGCATATGAGGGAACACCCACAAGTGGGAACATGGATCAGGACCTGGACACGCCACGGGGCAAAATTAGGCCTGATAATAGAAAGAGAAATAGATTTGATAAAGTGGACCAAATGGAATGGGAAGCCCCTTTTCACGGACAAGCTTCACTTAACTGTTTTACTATGGCCACTATGCGGAGAGTGCAAAAAGATGTCTTACCCCAGGATAAGCCGAAAATCCCTCAATCGGACTTAAACAAACTGGAGGAAGAGGATGTAGAGAGGAAATCTCTCATCAAGAATTTTAAGAGGGGAGACAGCCCCAAGAAAAAAATTGGTAGCGGTCGTTTTGTGAATGATAACTCTGGGAGGAAAAATCATCACTATAAAGCTTCGAGTGGAAGAGACCATACCGGTGCATGGACAAATAGGTCCACACAATTAAAGGTCCATATGTAGCTTTGTTAAGAACGTGGACTGATGAAAAGGCAGAGGAAAACATTACATCTTCATACCAATATGTGAATGAGCTGACCACTCGGTTAAAAACTGGCTGGAAACTTGCCAATGAAAATTTGAAACAAGCCAGGAAGAAACATGCTGCCTATTATAACAGGAAGGCGAAAGACAGAAATTTGGCTGTGGGAGAGAAGGTACTGCTTCTTTTGCCCGGGAGTCAGAATAAGTTACAAATTGGATGGCAGGGTCCATATACAGTTCTAGAGAAGGTGTCTAGAACAAATTATAAGATAGATAAGAAGGGGAAAGAAAAAATCTATCATGTGAATCTCCTGAAGAAATATTTGGAAAGAGAACATCAGGAAGAGACACACTTGTTGACCTTGTCCATCGCCATGGAGATGAAAAAGGAACCACTTTCATCATTTGAATATCCATTACACCCCTGTGAGACAGCAGCACAGGTGAAAATCAGTACACATTTAACGAAAACTCAGAAAGAGAGAGTGCAACAGGTTCTAAAGAATCATGCAGAGGTGTTAACAGACCGACCAGGGCATACAAACCTATTGGAATATGATATGAAACTCATAGACTCCACACCTGTCTGTATGAAACCATATTCGATTCCGTTTGCTAAGGAAAAAGCTTTGAAGGAAGAGATAGACTATCTACTGAAGGAAGGAATTATTTCGCACAGTGAGTCTTCGTATAGTTCCGGGGTGGTACTCTTAAGGAAGCCCTCTGGAGAACATAGACTCTGTATAGATTACAGGAGACTGAATGCTATTACAGAAGGACAGGTGGATCCATTGCCGGATACAAATCAGCTGTTTGCCAGGCTAAATAAAGCTAAATATTTCTCAAAAGTGGATCTGAGTAAAGGATACTATCAGATTCCAGTAAAGCCTGAGGTTAGACCATACCTAGCTTTTAGTACCTCAGAAGGACACGAAGAGCTTAATAGATTGCCAGTTGGATTGAAGAAAGCGCCTAGTTGCTTCTCAATAATGAGGAGAAAAGTATTCTATCCTCTTAATAAGCCCCGTATAACCAATTTGATGGATGATATCCTTATAGCAACAGAAACATTTGAGGAACACATTGACTCTCTGAACATGCTGTTTGATCGACTTAGGGAGGCAAATTTAACAGCCCGACCAACCAAATGTTGCGTTGGATGTAAAGAATTGGAATTTTTGGGACACACAGTTTATCAGGGAAACATGACCCCTGACCCAAAGAACTTAGAGAAACTACAGAAAGCCCCGAGACCACAAACCAAGAAGGACGTGAGATCCTTTGTCTCATTATGTGGTTTCTACCAGAAGTATATCAAAAACTTTAATTCCATATGTGCACCGTTAACTGAATTGACACGTAAAGGACATCCAGATCGCATTACATGGACTCCACAATGTGAAATGACTTACCAAGAATTGAAGGAAAAGCTCACAAGTAAACCCATTTTGAAATTACCTGACTTAAGTCAAGAATTCATAGTAAGGACGGATGCAAGTAATATTGGGTTAGGTGCAACTTTACTACAGAAATCAGATGCATTGGATGGGGAATTAAGCCCAGTGGCATATGCTAGCAGAAAGTTGAATAAAGCTGAAATCAACTACTCAACTAGCGAAAAAGAATGTCTTGCAGTAATATGGGCAATAAAGAAATTCAATATTTATCTATATGGGAAGGCATTTAAGTTGCAAACTGACCACAAACCTTTATCGTTTTTAGCACAGGCTAAGCATGAGAACTCTAGGTTACTCCGATGGTCTTTGCTTCTGGCTCCATATAATTTTAGCATTGAATATATATCTGGAAAAACCAATCTGGGAGCGGATTTTTTAAGCCGCCATCCGTGTGATGAGAATCACCGTAAACCCCAGAAATAATAATAAATTTCTCTATGTGTATATAGAATAAAGGACTGACATATAATGTCTGTTTTAAGAGGGGAGGTGTCATGAAATATTCTAATCCACATATATAAATTATTAGGTAAATATGAAGCCTAACAAATAAAATTAATAAAGAGAAGAGCAATGGTAAAATGACAGTGCTGTCACAAGGAATGTACTCGAAATCCCCCTTGTTTTCTGCTTCGTCTGCAAATTGTAACGCTTTCACGTTGATATAAAAGCTTACTGTATTATTACCCGCTTTCTTCAATGAAACGTGTGCTGTATTTCTTGGAAAAGCATTGAGAGGCCCTGCGTAATGACCTAAATTAATCCTAACATTAATTATATTACGTTACCAAAACGAACGAACAGATGGACAAAAGGATAGCGAGAAGGGAGAGGCAGAAAGCCGAACACTAAACACGCTTCGCGCGATACGCAAATGCTGCCATCACGCGTGTAAGTCTACATGCACTAATTTTTTTTCAGACGGACAGTGATAAAATACACTACCCTTTCCCAGAGTTAGGTTTATAAATCATAACAGACTCTTATTAGAAAAGATAACAATAGATGGGTTTACGTTTGAACACATAACAGTACCCAGACAGCACATCTTCGAAACAGGAGGTAGAAGAAATTGCATATTTTGAACGCAGCCACGTAGCTCCTTTAAATTAGTATTTTTGGGTTCCTTAGGGCTTGCTGACAAATAATATGTAAAACGTTACGCAAATAGTCCAGGAATTAATAAATTATACCCAAAATAAAATATTGGGGGTGCCTGACAGCATAAAATCATTTCTGCTCATAAGATTTTTTTTTAACGTGTTTGAAAAAAATTTACGTTACAGAAATAGCCTACCATGTAAACTCCAAATTGATTGGAGCGCAACAAATGAAAGCCTAACCACGATTGGTCGGGCTATAAATACTATCTTGGTTGTTAGGGGAGACGGGAAAAGATAACATTTTTTCAAACACTTGTCGAAACGTGGCTCATTGGCCAGTCTCGCTGATATACACACTTGGGAGCGTTAGTTCGAGACCACTTGTTTAAATGATCCTGATAAAGCATCAGTGCGTTGAAGCCAGCTAAAATTTTGCTCAATAAAAGCCTGGAAGATAAGCAGATGGAAATTTGTGCCAGTTTGTGCCAGAATTCATTGCTAATCAACGTATCTGTGTTATTCGTATGAATTGTGGGACAGTGGTCTTGATGGTAGTGAGCAGCACCTAGTCAGAGCTTTGCTGAATCCAGAGTCGGACAGCATACTCCTTGGTCTTTTTAGCTATCAGTGAGGTGTCTCCTGAGCCCAGAGGAGAATTCGAGCAGAGGAGTCCTTTCCTGCCGCCATCACGCCAGATAAGCGAATTGGCCAGCTGAGCTCAACATTATGTCCCCTCATCTTGAACTGACTTTTTAAAATTAACATTAAGAGGGGAATTTACTTGTCTTAAAATCAGGAACTGTGAACATCTCCAATACTAGTCCCTAAAGACAAACTATTGAAGTCATGATGACAAATACCAACAGAGCTTGAACAAAACAAAACCAGTATTACCTCATTTTACTACTACACAACTGACACACATAGAACATTTGTAATAATATATGTCACTACAATATTCATATTAAATACATTCTGTACATAACTTGTAATTTAAATTGATTGTGCTTCCTGGTTCCCTTGTAGTTGAATCAGGACACATATTCATTCATGCCAGTAATGAATACATATTGTTATTTGAAAGTTTATCAGTGACTCTTTTAAGATATCTTTGTAGAGTGTTATATGTATGTGAGTGTCACAGTGTTGTCAAGAGTAGTGGATTAAATTAAATTGTTTATCTGTCTGTTGTTGTGACTTACACTTCACCATACTCATACCCTAGACACATAACGTAGCATCACACTATTCCAGAATAATTCTGACTGAGATATATAGATATGTGGTAGCAAGTAAGGTTATCTATAATACACTACTCTTAATAGATACCTTCACAGCTGATCTCAGTCAGTACACTAAGTTCCCTATAAGTATTTATAACATCCCACTTCACCACAGATATACACAGATAGTTTGATGACAAGACACAGACTGCATAGACCGTCAGATAGTTTGATAACCAGACACAGACTGTATAGACAGTCAGACAGTTTGATAACCAGAATAAGATTGGATATACACAGATAGTTTGATGACCAGACACAGACTGTATAGACCGTCAGATAGTTTGATAACCAGACAAAGATTGGATATACACAGATAGTTTGATGACCAGACAATGACAGGATAGACAGACAAGTGATCTGATGGCCAGACACAGACTGGATAGACAGACAGATAGTTTGATGGCCAGACAAATACTGGATAGACAGACAGATGGTTTGATGGCCAGACAAAGACTGACAGACAGATGGTTTGATAGCCAGACACACACTGGATACACAGAAAGATGGTTTGATGGCAAGACAAAGACTGGATAGACATATGGTTTGATGGCCAGACAAAGACTGGATAGACAGATAGTTTGATGGCCAGACACAGACTGGATAGACAGACAGATGGTTTGATGACCAAACAAAGACTGGATAGACAGACAGGTGATCTGATGGCCAGACAAAGACTGGATAGACAGACAGATGGTTTGATGGCCAGAAAAAGACTGGACAGACAGACAGATGGTGTAATGGCCAGACAAAGACTGGATAGACAGACATATAGTTTGATGGCCAGACAAAGACTGGATAGACAGACAGATAGTTTGATGGCCAGACAAAGACTGGATAGACTGACCGATGGTTTGATTTCAAGACAAAGACTAGATAGACAGACAGATGGTTTGATGGCCAGAAAAAGAGTGGATAGGCAGACAGGTGGTTTGATGTCAAGACAAAGACTAGATAGACAGACAGATGGCTTGATGGCCAGAAAAAGACTGGATAAACAAATAGAATCTTTGATAGCCAGACAGTCTGGACAGACAGACATATGGTTTCATGGGAATTTGGGTGCATAGAAGGATGTACACATGTACAAACGGAAGGAACAGCGAGGAAGGCAGATCGAAGGGGGGCAGACGGGATAGATAGACAGGCAGACAGACAGGTAGATTAGACATAAAGACGGTCAGATAGATAGACATGAAAACAGAAAGAAGCCAGAAATATAGATAAGACATAAAGACAGATAGATAGACAGACATACAGACAAATTAGATAGATAAGACAGAAAAACTGACAGATAGCCAGATATACTGGGTGTCAGATAGAAATAAGGCTACGGAAGGGTGAATAAACAGTGAGATACATACACATCGATACATATAAATACATATACATAAATACAAAGGGACCGTTCTTTAACATCTAACTTTGTTATCTTCGGTCCTGTTTGCTTGTATGTATGCGTGCGCCCATGCATGTACGTGAGTGTATGTGTGTAGGAAAGGGGGTGTATAGATAAACGTTCACAGCACTCTGAGACTCCATAATCGAGTTTACCAGGTGGGGCTCCCTGCACGAAGGGGTCGCGGAGTACGCTATATCTGCGCCGCTGGATATATACAGCATCAAGATATCTTCCTTTTTTCCGTGCACAAGAGATGCAGAGTCCGACAAAGAGAAAATACCGTACAATAAAATTAAACAGCAAACAACAACATTATCAAACAGCACAGCAGTTAGGTAGCTTTATAGAAACACAAACATGATAACACACATATACACACACATAAACACATGCAGGCGCAAAGGCACATATACCATGGACAGCCAATAGTTAGACTTGGTTGCAACCCGCCCTCCCTGACAATCGATATTCCGCCCAATCACCATCAAGCCTAACTAGATTAATCAGCTGCAATGAAACGAGATGTACACGATTTCTCCAACAATTACCCTATCAGATCCATCCACGTAAGGAACCCGGTAATTAGAGAACTGGCATGACTGCCACTGCTAATACTGTCATTGGCAATATCATCCTCTTCGGCATTCATCGAACAATATTATTTGTCCACGACAATAATTTCATCATCATCATCAAAACCTTGGGCTTCCAATGAAACATAGGTCCTCTAGAAAAACATAGGTCCTCTAGAAAAACATAGGTCCTCTAGAAAAAGATAGGTCCTCTAGAAAAACACGTCAAACCTTTTCCTATCTTGTCCCATTCGTCCATTGTCGTTCCGTGTCTTCGTTATCTCTACCATGTGTTTCTTCAGTTTCTCTGTTCCGTGTGTGTTGTTTCTTGAGTTCTCTGTTCCGTGTGTGTTGTTTCTTGAGTTCTCTGTTCCGTGTGTGTTGTTTCTTCAGTTTCTCTGTTCCGTGTGTTTTGTTTCTTCAGTTTCTCTGTTCCGTGTGTGTTGTTTCTTCAGTTTCTCTGTTCCGTGTGTGTTGTTTCTTCAGTTCTCTGTCCCGTGTGTGTTGTTTCTTCAGTTCTCTGTTCCGTGTGTGTTGTTTCTTCAGTTCTCTGTTCCGTGTGTGTTGTTTCTTCAGTTCTCTGTTCCGTGTGTGTTGTTTCTTCAGTTCTCTGTTCCGTGTGTGTTGTTTCTTCAGTTTCTCTGTTTCGTGTGTTTTGTTTCTTCAGTTTCTCTGTTCCGTGTGTGTTGTTTCTTCAGTTTCTCTGTTCCGTGTGTGTTGTTTCTTCAGTTTCTCTGTTCCGTGTGTGTTGTTTCTTCAGTTCTCTGTTCCGTGTGTGTTGTTTCTTCAGTTCTCTGTTCCGTGTGTGTTGTTTCTTCAGTTCTCTGTTCCGTGTGTGTTGTTCCTTCAGTTCTCTGTTCCGTGTGTGTTGTTTCTTCAGTTCTCTGTTCCGTGTGTGTTGTTTCTTCAGTTCTCTGTTCCGTGTGTGTTGTTTCTTCAGTTCTCTGTTCCGTGTGTGTTGTTTCTTCAGTTCTCTGTTCCATGTGTGTTGTTTCTTCAGTTCTCTGTTCCGTGTGTGTTGTTTTTTTTTAAATTTCTTCTCCCCTATATACCTTAACATGTGGATTCCAGCATAGGGACTGCCTCATCATGCTATCAATTCAGTATGTTAATGCGTGTCCTATCTTCTCCTGACCTCTTGTTCCACTCATGTTCTCTGTGGTTCTTTCAATCACTTCCACATTAATCATCTTGGTATACCATTCACAAGCATTATTAGGGCATTCG
Organism: Oreohelix idahoensis; assembly: GCA_024509875.1. Taxonomy (NCBI): domain Eukaryota; kingdom Metazoa; phylum Mollusca; class Gastropoda; order Stylommatophora; family Oreohelicidae; genus Oreohelix; species Oreohelix idahoensis. The sequence continues at coordinate 25,648 of JAMPIV010000265.1, read as the reverse complement.
AGGAGGGAGGTCCGCCCCGGGTAAAAGCCAGCAAGGGGATGCCATCAGACACTATTATTACATTACTGTACTGCTAAAAGTCTACTTGAAAGCATACATGTTTTGTGTATGTGTGTCAAAGGAAGGATCCGCCCCAGGTGCCTAATACTTGAAGTACGCCCCTGAATTATTATTTCAAATGAAATAATTTCATACCTTTGTCAATGTGTTAACATTCTCCTTACCTGCCCCTTTCCTTCCATAAACGGGTACTAGCCCAGTAGAACTGACACATAATGACATGATCACTAATGTGCCACTGACGTTTCGAAATAACCTGACAAATACTAGCGGTACAAGCAGTCAGAAAAATACGCTGGCGTTGGACCAGATACAGAAACCTGATGGCATGACAAGGCAGTACTTGTTCTGGAATTGCCAGGTAAAAGAAAAGGAGACCTGAAAACATACTAAGACAAGAACAGGAAACATACACGTTGTGGTGGTTTGAACACATGATCAGTGTACTTGGTGGCAGCATCACAAGGCAGTCTTAGTCTTGGATTCACCGAGAGAGCCACACACACACAAAACCAGGGTGGTGGAGTCCCACAACAAATTTTCCGACTCCTGAAATTGTATAAGTCCGACTCCGACTGCAGTTTTTTTTTTTTTATAATCATAGGACATAGAATTCGGAATCGGAGTCCGGAAATATTTTAAGCGACCGACTCCACGACTCCGAGTCCACAGCCCTACAAAAAACACAATGAGACACGAACGGGGGACATAAACGAACAAGATTTTTAAAAAAACAAATGAACATGTAAACAACTTCAGCATATAGTGCAGAATAGGATGACTTGGTATAATGGCAGTAATGCAGCGCACAATGAGAACAGGCCAAGGTCAAAAAATACAACTTGTAGTCATCTGAAACGCGTTCCCTTTTTCACAAAATTTTAAGAGTTTAACAACAAAACATTTATAAAACTGAACCATGACTTTGGCCTTGTCGAAGACTTCCCTGTTGTTGGTGGAGGCGAGAAAGACAAGCTAAAATATACTACTCGTCAAAAGTCAAGGGCCACCCTATTATTTTCAATACAATTTTGTATAAGCGCATAGAATGATTAAATGAAGGAAGTTTTTAGTAAAAATTGGTGCAATATCTTCCTCTGACAGTTCTCTATGCACGTTAAGCATAAAAACAACTCACCGACAACCATGGTGATCACGTGCAATTTGGTTTGCTGACCATAAATTCACATTTTTAATCTGTTTTTTTCAAACTTCCGTACAACCAAACAGGTGAAGTAATCGTGCTGATTGACATTCCACGTGCAATGGCGACTTTTCGTGAACAGAGTTCACTCTTAATTTGTTTTACAATCAGCAGACTTAATGTAGTTTCATCACTTGCAAAAACCATGCCACCGAGAAGAAGTCTTGACACCTTACAAAGAATGAGGGCTATAGAGTGGGTTGAAAGTGGTTTATCTGTCCGTGAGGTTGCAGGACGGCTTGCAGTGTTACACTCTACTATCCAAAGAATTTTGGAGAGATTTCAGGCCACAGGAAGTGTGGAGGATCGCCACCGGCCAGGTCGCCCTAGATGCACCAATAGACATGATGACCGGTACCTCTTGTTGTCAGCCCTGCGCCATCGAACAGTGACTTGTTCCACTCTAAGATGTCAGCTGAGACAAACTGTAAACGTTAATGTCAGTCAAAGCACCATTCGCAGACGTTTACATGAATTTGGACTGGCTGCTCGACGTCCTGCAATCAGAATCCCTCTTACTCCTGCTCATCGCAGAGCCCGTGTTACTTGGTGTCGCGAGCACATCCGATGGACAAGGCAACAATGGAGTCAAGTTCTCTTCACTGATGAATCTCGCTTCACTGCGTCATTCAATGATGGCAGGATTCGAGTTTGGAGACGACCAGGAGAGCGATTTACTGATGACACAATTCGAGAGGTGGATCGTTATGGTAGGGGTTCTGTCATTGTCTGGGGAGGCTTCTACAGACACGGCAGGACCCCACTCTACATCATCCAAGGCAACTTGACCGGCCCAAGATACCAGAACGAAATCTTGAGACCAATTGTTCAGCCTGCTCTGGAGGCCATAGGTGGTAATGCCATCCTCCAAGATGATAACGCTCGACCCCATCGAGCTCGTGTGGTGAATGAGTTTATTCAGCAACATGGGATCATCAGGATGGCGTGGCCAGCTCATTCACCTGACCTTTCTCCGATTGAGCACCTCTGGGATGTCCTTGGTCCAAGATTGTCAACAAATCACCCCCTGCCAATGGATGTTGCACAGCTGACTGCATTTCTGCTTCAGGAATGGCAAGCTGTTCCTCAGGATACTCTTCGGACCCTTGTGGACTCGATGCGTCTACGCTGTCTTGAATGCCTTGCTGCAAACGGTGGTCATACCCGATTTTGAAATGTCTATTTGTCCAATATCTATTGTGTGACTTTTGAAAAGGTGGGTGACACACTTCGAAGCTTCATTGCGCTTGAATGTGTGTTTCCATTTCTTTACGTGACATGTCAATTTGGTATTCAATAAATGCCGGTTTGACTGATACCAATTACGTTTATATCAGATTTGTTTTATGGTTTCTGTAGCGAAAGATTTTCCTATTATGATGATAGTGGTAGAGCAGAAGTAGAATCTCTCTCCAGAAAGTATGAAGTTCCACGCCCGAGAAGTACACTGGTATCACAAGTGAGTTACAGCTGTGAATACTCTGAGCTGGACAATAGATTTAGGCTTCAGAAGTATAAGATGCTACTTTCGCTATCGTAACCCTATGTGCTTGCTTGCTTGCTTTATCCCCGATGAGGGTGCGAGTAGCTAGACTCTTATACCCTTGGCACACAGGCAGCTTGGTATGGCGGTGGCGCAGCCACCGCCACGCCTCTGCATACGGTCCGTGTTGCCACACGGCCGGAAAGCCACCCATCGTACCCCCAAGCGATGAGCAAGCAACCCGCCGTGCATCTACGCACTGTTTGGGGAGTGGTTTGGGCTTTTTTTCACCCCAGGGAGCATCCTAGACTCAGACCAGGCTACACCAGGCCCACTTTGGCGTGTGTGTACTGACCCGAGGTTTGATAGCTCTCTACCCTGCAAAGGGGGTATTAACCCTATGTGATAATATAATTAAATTTGAAAAGGTAACTCAAAATTTTAACAGTTAAAAATTTAACAAGTCAAATGAGTACAATTATCCAATTTATTATGTACATCTATATATTCTTGTAATGAGAAATGGTTGTTGTAAGATGGTAAAATGTATGATTATTTACAGTTACAAATCAAATAAACAAGCTAAAAAGTCTTCGATTTATCTTCCACTGAACTTATAACACAAGTTTGTCACATTATCTATTGCCATCTAGTTGTCATCATTAAACAGTCGTTTTAGAAACTGCTCACAGGATTTGTTGGATGGATACACATAAACTCAACTTTAGCCACGTCTGCTCGAGGTTCCTCCGACACACTGGAGTACGGAAGACTTTCCTTCAGCCCGCCCTATAACTACGGGGGACTAAGGTGTTGAAGAGTGGTTGACCTCTAGGCTTCAGTGAGCTGGATCAACTTCTACAAGTCTTTATTTTCTCGATCAGGAATGATCATAAACATTGATCATAAAAACCTGGAACAAAAGGTAATAGGTGGCCATTTTGTTCCAACAATCTCACCACCCACTGCTGTTCATGATGCGACCATGTCTTCAGTGTTTGTATATAAATGAATGAATCATGGTAGTATGTTACAGAGATAGCATGATAAGATAATGTATACTGTGCAGAATTAACAATATACATGAATAAATCACATGTTATGATACATGGGTACGATATAACATTTGCCTTCCACTTATGGATGTCAAGTCACTTATGTACTTGCTGGTATGTCGTAAGCTTCCAGGCTAGAACTAGCCATGATATATGTGGTTAACCAATTAATGGTTATGCTTCCTGACAATGCCGGTGAAGGTTATCTCTGGTTAGCGTCATTCCCTTTTTTATTATATCTGCTACAATCAATCAGAAATAAAATCTGAAATAAAATGATATAAGTAATACATATATTTTTAATAAACTTACATACCCTCTTAGGATTAATAAGCTCACGGTGAGACTGTATTGGCTTAATTTAATCTGCCCTGCATGCAGCGTGAAAATAGAACTTTTCTTGCAGATGCTGTCTTCCAGTTTCTCACTCTGGCTTCTGGATTTGGTGTGTGTGATTTCCAATGCGCCGCTCTGTCCTTATATTTCAGTCTCTCGCCCGTACGAGAAAGCACCTCCCAAATTCCCCAAAAGATTTTAGTTTCATCTCCTGATTTGAGGCGATTTGAAGCAATCTGTGTTTTTCCTGTACTTGTTTTTCTTTTCTGTTCACTACACACTTATATTCTTCCGTCCTTCCTATGTATCATTCCCTTTTCCCCATATGAGGCTTTCATTCCATATAAGTTTTATCCAAATCCGTTGAGGCTTGTTAGTGTAATAAATTTTTTAAAGATTATTAGCTAACTTTTAGCCGATGTGATGAAGGTGAAAAATATTAATTATCTTTAAAACTATTTATATTTGAATATTATCCTTTTGGATGTAATTCCTAGTCTATCTCCTTTGTTGAATTATATTTATTTAATATTATTCCAACCGGGCGTTCTCCGGTAGTTAATAATTTAATTTTCAGTAAATGCATACTTTTAAAGTCCGCCATACATTTCTATATAGCTATTTCCTCATTCTTGTAATACCGTTCCAGCTAAACGTAATTCACATTTCCGCTGTCTACAAACTTCAAAGCAAGACCCGCCGAGCCGACCTTCAACTGTGTGTGTGGGTGTCGCGTGGGCGTGTGTCGCGCTACAACCAAGCAAATGTTAACAAATCTCGCTACAGAGCCATCTTCTTTAAAACAGTGCCTGCACGGTTAACTTTTTGGTAACACATGCTGCAGTTCCTCCTTAATTTTCTGTTTCTCTATATCTCCTTTGATAGGATGCCTACTTAAAAAATCGGGTCCAAGATTGTCCCGTCCTGGTGTGTATCTCGCATTGAACGAATATGGAGATAACAGTAAACTCCACCTTAAAAGTCGTGACTTTAATTTTTTAGACACTGCTAAAAACATCAAAGGCTGGTGATCACTTTCCACAATGAAGTGTTTCCCGTAAAGAAAAGAGGCGAATTTGTTGATCGACCAGACCAAAGCGAGGCATTCACGTTCAACGGTAGAATAATTTCTTTCAGCTGTATTTAACTTTCTACTGGCAAAAGCTACTGGTAATAGCATATGTGGCGGTGTGTCTGCCCGCTGTAGTAATGTTGCTCCGATGCCTACATTGCTAGCATCCGTTCTTAGTACGAATTCTTGTGTGAGATCGGGAAGGGCAAGGATAGGTTTATTTGTCAGCTTATTTTTCAACTCTGTATAAGCCTGTTCACACTCCGCAGTCCATTGTATTTTATCCAGCTGACCTTTTTTGGTTAAGTCGGTTAATGGCGCGCATAATGAGTTAAAATGGGGTATATATTTCTGATAAAACCCGCACAGTGACACAAAGGATCTTACATCCTTCTTAGTTTGTGGTCTTGGTGCTTTTCTCATTTTCTCTACATTCTTTGGGTCCGGAGACATTTGCCCTGTAGAGATAGTGTGACCTAAAAATTCCAATGTCTCACATCCAATATGACACTTAGTTGGACGTGCTGTCAATCCCGTTTCTCTTAGTCTATTTAACAACATGGAGACTGCTACTACGTGTTCCTCGAATGTAGTGGTAGCAATCAGAATATCATCCATGAAGTTGGTGATATGAGGATTTTGTAATGGTTCCAACAATTTCCTCATCATTCTGGTGAAGATACTTGGAGCATTCTTTAAACCAAATGGGAGTACATTGAACTCGTAATGTCCATCCGGTGTACTAAAGGCTAACAGTTTCCTAACTTCTGGTTTTACTGGTATTTGGTAGTATCCCTTGCTTAGATCTACTTTTGAAAAATACCGAGCCTTACTCAATGTAGCAAACAACTGATTGGTGTCAGGTAATGGGTCTACCTGAGATTCAGTGATAGCATTTAGTTTCCTATAATCAATGCATAACCTGTGTTCACCACTAGGCTTCCTTAATAGCACCACACTTGAGCTGTAGGGAGATTCAGACTTTGAAATAATTTTCTCTTTTAAGAGATAGTCAATCTCATCCTTGAGTGCCTATGCTTTTGCTATTGTTCAGTCCATGTCCGCAACAATGCTTCCAGTGGACCGTGTATGGGGACGGCGAAACAACCACGTTGCCGGACCCACACCTATTTCTATTGTAAGGGGCAGTATACCGAAGTGGGGCCTGTCTCAATCAATTGTCTGGTACAGCCCTGGTTCCTACCTCCTATGGTTCTGGTTTGTTTCCGCAGCTTTTTTAATACTGGTTGCTGACTAACAAATGGTTCCAGATGATCCAGGCCATGGTGCTCCGACAAATATCTAGTCGGGGTGGGATGTCTTACGTCCCCTCTCTGTACAATACGGAGAGTTGCCATGGTTACTGGTGTAACAGTAGACTTGTTGTGATTTTGTTTTCTCCTTATCACCGCATCTACCTGTTGTTTTCTCTTGTGAGTATTCTTAGTGGGCCTACGTCCGCAACAATGCTTCCCTAGGTCCTGTAACTGGTCTACACTTCTGAATGAGGTTACCTGGTTACATTCTGAACAGGATTTCACATACCAACTTATGTCTTCAATTATTCCTGGCCAGTAATATCGCAATGCTATCTTTCGACAAGTGGCCCCTTTTCCTCTGTGACCCCTGCCTGATTTAGCATGCTCTTGCTCCATAATTTCCTCCCTGTAGAATTTTGGCACTACCAGCTGTCCATGCCCTTTAGGTCCTTTTCCAGCTTGTCTGTAGAGTAGGCCATTTTCTATGTAGAAGTCTCCTTTCTCTGGAGGGTTATGGGCCTTTGGCAATTTGCCAAAACAAGGCTTCAATGTGCTGTCTGCTGTTTGAGCCTTTTTCATCTTTATAGGATGAATGTTTATTGGATTTCCCTCCTCCTTTTTTGGTGCTGGACCTGGTATGGTTTGCTGTCATGACAACAGGTTTTATTGGGTCACCCAAAAAGACATATTTACTTCCTATTACCAGCGGGTATATAGGATCATCACTCACTGCTGCTCTTATCACTCCTTCCACATAGCGAGTTCTCACGTTGATCCTTGCTATGGGAAGTGTCATGGTGACGGTTCCCTGCATTGCCCCTTGTATGTCCACTGTTTCTGTGGTAAGTTGATCAGGGTGCACTAGGGTCGCACTCACGACTGAGTCGAATTCCAATCCTGAATCATATAAGCACTGAATTTTAGTGCCATTACATGTCACTTCCTCACAGACAGGGGGATGATGGAGGTCCTTCTGACTAACTGCCAGTTCCTTCCTTCCCTTGTTCCCTGTTGTAAGACAGGCAGCGTGATAAGGAGGGTTTTTCCGTCTGCATTCTGCAGTATTGTGGTTACTCATTTGGCAAGATTTACACCACTGTCCTTCCTTTCTTGAAGGTCTATTATCTGATCCTAGAGGGTTTTTGTCTTTATAATCAGTTCTGTGTTTGTTCTTGTTGGAATTGTCCCTGTGTTCATAGTTGGTAAAGTTTTGTGAAGGTTTGAAGTTCTCACCCTGCTTCTTCTTATTTCCTGACACTTCTGACTGAGCTGCTTGATATCTTTCAGCCATGGTTAAAATATCTTCCAATCTCTCTGCTCCTTGCTCCATAAGAAATTTTCTCATTTCTTGAGGCATGGATTCTCTCAGTTGTTCCATCATGACCATTTCTTTTATATCTTGACATTTTCCTAAGCTAATCCATTTTGTCAGATAAGTTTCTAATCTGGCAGAAAACTGGTGATAGTTTTCTCCTTGAAGTAGCTTAGCAGTTCGGAATCTCTTTCTATAAGATTCAGAATTCTTTTCGTTCCTGACCAGTAAAGCTTGTTTTAAGATTTCATAATCTTCCTGGTCTTCTTTTGAGAGTTTTAAATAAACATCGTATGAAACTCCCCTCAACCCCTGAGATAGATTAAGGCTCCATTTTTCCTTTTCCAATCCATAGGTAGTGGCCAGTCTCTCATATCTATCCAGGTACGACTCAATGGCATCCTCCTTCTCAATAAATGGATCCAGGTGGAAACTCATGGCTCCATTTGCCGTGCTCTGGTTGGAGCTACTCTCAGAGTGAGGTGAGCTAGCACCATGATTGCTAGCTGCTCCCTGGAGTTCAAGTTCCTTTAAACTTAACTCATGAGCTCTTTGTAACCTTCTTTCTTCAGCTTCCAACATTAGTCTCTTCTCTTTCTGCTTCTAATTTCTTACCTTCTGCTTCCATTCGTTTGGCTTCTCTCTCTGCTTCCATTCTTTTGGCTTCTCTCTCTGCTTCAGCTTCCATTCTTTTAGTCTCTCTTTCAGCTTCAGCTTCCATTCTTTTAGTCTCTCTATCTAAATATTTATCCACTTCAGTTGTGATATGCCGAATTAGAGCATCTCCTGTCATACCCAAGTCTTTTCCTTCCTGCATAATCGCAGCTCTAAACTTCACCAATTCAGCCATGATGCCTACTTACCAGAGGGTATATAATTTTATCTTCACTAACCAACTAACTTAATTAAAATCAATTAATTACTTTGAACAAGACAAATCCTTAAAACCTTGTGAGCGTTTCCTATTTACTTCGTACTCAATGGTACTACTATTACGAAAAAAATTCTAAGTTTTTAGAACTTTTTCAAAAAAATTTATTTTTACAAACTATTTGTGGCTCAAGATAGAAGAATACATAGATAGTGGTTCAGGATAAAAAATAATATCCCGCGAAAGAGCCCCCAGTGTAGCAAAAGATTTTCCTATTATGATGATAGTGGTAGAGCAGAAGTAGAATCTCTCTCCAGAAAGTATGAAGTTCCAGCGCCCGAGAAGTACACTGGTATCACAAGTGAGTTACAGCTGTGAATACTCTGAGCTGGACAATAGATTTAGGCTTCAGAAGTATAAGATGCTACTTTTGCTATCGTAACCCTATGTGATAATATAATTAAATTTGAAAAGGTAACTCAAAATTTTAACAGTTAAAAATTTAACAAGTCAAATGAGTACAATTATCCAATTTATTATGTACATCTATATATTCTTGTAATGAGAAATGGTTGTTGTAAGATGGTAAAATGTATGATTATTTACAGTTACAAATCAAATAAACAAGCTAAAAAGTCTTCGATTTATCTTCCACTGAACTTATAACACAAGTTTGTCACATTATCTTTTGCCATCTAGTTGTCATCATTAAACAGTCGTTTTAGAAACTGCTCACAGGATTTGTTGGATGGATACACATAAACTCAACTTTAGCCACGTCTGCTCGAGGTTCCTCCGACACACTGGAGTACGGAAGACTTTCCTTCAGCCCGCCCTATAACTACGGGGGACTAAGGTGTTGAAGAGTGGTTGACCTCTAGGCTTCAGTGAGCTGGATCAACTTCTACAAGTCTTTAGTTTCTCGATCAGGAATGATCATAAACATTGATCATAAAAACCTGGAACAAAAGGTAATAGGTGGCCATTTTGTTCCAACAATCTCACCACCCACTGCTGTTCATGATGCGACCATGTCTTCAGTGTTTGTATATAAATGAATGAATCATGGTAGTATGTTACAGAGATAGCATGATAAGATAATGTATACTGTGCAGAATTAACAATATACATGAATAAATCACATGTTATGATACATGGGTACGATATAACCTTTGCCTTCCACTTATGGATGTCAAGTCATTTATGTACTTGCTGGTATGTCGTAAGCTTCCAGGCAAGAACTAGCCATGATATATGTGGTTAACCAATTAATGGTTATGCTTCCTGACAATGCCGGTGAAGGTTATCTCTGGTTAGCGTCATTCCCTTTTTTATTATATCTGCTACAATCAATCAGAAATAAAATCTGAAATAAAATGATATTAGTAATACATATATTTTTAATAAACTTACATACCCTCTTAGGATTAATAAGCTCACGGTGAGACTGTATTGGCTTAATTTAATCTGCCCTGCATGCAGCGTGAAAATAGAACTTATCTTGCAGATGCTGTCTTCCAGTTTCTCACTCTGGCTTCTGGATTTGGTGTGTGTGATTTCCAATGCGCCGCTCTGTCCTTATATTTCAGTCTCTCGCCCGTACGAGAAAGCACCTCCCAAATTCCCCAAAAGATTTTAGTTTCATCTCCTGATTTGAGGCGATTTGAAGCAATCTGTGTTTTTCCTGTACTTGTTTTTCTTTTCTGTTCACTACACACTTATATTCTTCCGTCTTTCCTATGTATCATTCCCTTTTCCCCATATGAGGCTTTCATTCCATATAAGTTTTATCCAAATCCGTTGAGGCTTGTTAGTGTAATAAATTTTTAAAGATTATTAGCTATATTTTAGCCGATGTGATGAAGGTGAAAAATATTAATTATCTTTAAAACTATTTATATTTGAATATTATCCTTTTGGATATAATTCCTAGTCTATCTCCTTTGTTGAATTATATTTATTTAATGTTATTCCAACCGGGCGTTCTCCGGTAGTTAATAATTTAATTTTCAGTAAATGCATACTTTTAAAGTCCGCCATACATTTCTATATAGCTATTTCCTCATTCTTGTAATACCGTTCCAGCTAAACGTAATTCACATTTCCGCTGTCTACAAACTTCAAAGCAAGACCCGCCGAGCCGACCTTGCACTGTGTGTGTGGGTGTCGCGTGGGCGTGTGTCACGCTACAACCAAGCAAGTGTTAACAAATCTCGCTACAGTTTCAACCAAGGTTTTTCTAAGTGGCCCTTGACTTTTGACGAGAAGTATAGAACACTCATTTATTCATTCAGCTCCACAAAGATTATAGGCCTTCAAAATATTCAAGCCATGTTGCCCTGTCCTGTGCCATCCGCTCAATGTCTGTCCATGTCTTGTTTATTCCTGTCAATTCTGCTTCAAGCTGTCTTCCCCGTGTTTTTGTTTCCGCCTCTCTCTCTCTCTCTCTCTCTCTCTCTCTCTCTCTCTCTCTCTCTCTCTCTCTCTCTCTCTCTCTCATTTCCTTGTTTGTTTAGCGTATGAACATTCCAGGTGCCAAATCTGGAGATTCTCTTAGGAGGAAAAAACAGGTGCGTCTGCAGTCCATACTCCTGCATGCACGTCATTAGCCTCTTAGACGGAGGTCCTTTCTTTCATCTTGGATGTCTGATGTGGAGTATGTGAATTATTTGGTGAAGACGACTTGGTCAGTCACTGAAGTTTTTGACTTGAAATATCTTCAGGATGGAGTAACCGGTCTTACCACCAACCCTCCTTTGTCGCCTATTACGACATACTTGTGATGTTACAGTGTTACTATTCTTTGTTCGGGCCCTCGATAACACAAGAACGGAAATAGAATATTACATACCCGAAAATAAAAGGAAGAGTGGGGCGGGGAAAGAAAAAGCATAAACGTAGGATCTTCACAATTATTGACAATGTATTTATGAAATTCCTCTGGGGCCGAGTCACGCCGTGGCTGGCTGAATAATACGGGAAGGTTTGTCCATGATCACAAGAATGCCGGATACACAAATTAAATCTCCTCACTGGAAAGCTAACGGATCATCTGGACAATAATAAGATATCAAATAACTTTGAGAATAGACGCAGCCAGCAGCTGGGGGCCCACACGACACGACACGGCACGTTAGGTTTCACTACAGCTTCATATATCACATATATCATTTGCTAGTCTATTGATCAGGCAAACAGGACTGCTATGTACGTGCGTGGGGGGTGGGTGAAAAGGGGTTCGATTAGAGGGAGGGATTGATAGAGGTTTGGTTTGATTTTAAGGACTTATCTTCATTGCACACGGACAACTACATCAGTGCTCCAATCTACTTCCTTAGATCACACACGGACAACTACATCTGTGCTCCAATCTACTTCCTTAGATCACACACGGACAACTACATCAGTGCTCCAATCTACTTCCTTAGATCACACACGGACAACTACATCAGTGCTCCAATCTACTTCCTTAGATCACACACGGACAACTACATCAGTGCTCCAATCTACTTCCTTAGATCACACACGGACAACTACATCAGTGCTCCAATCTACTTCCTTAGGGGTCGGAGTGGCTAAGAGGTATGGCGTCCGCCTCGAATTCTATAGGTACCGGGTTCGATTCCCAGTTGAGGGAATATAATTTATAGAAATTGTTTGTCAGAACCAGTGGTCCTAATGACGTCATACTCCCCCTTAGTCTCCTGGGTAGTGAGATCGGATGCCTTGAAATATTTGCGCATGTTAAAAATCCCACGGCAGTTGGAAAAAGTAAAGAGTAGGCTGTAAGGCTCCTGCCCTGGCAAATTTTAAAAAAATTAAAAACCTACCCACCACCAAAAGTATTTATAGAATGTGTGATTCATATATATTCGTGCCCTGTGCTGAGATCCTCCTTGTAAGGCTTAAGGGAGGAGATCGGAGCACAGATGGAGTTGTCCGTGCGCAATGAAGACAGTCCTTCAAACCAAACCTCCCTTAGATCACACAAGGAGGATCTCAGCACAGTGCACGAACTCCGTAACACCAGTGAGAATTTTGGAAAAAAATTTCCATAATTATATTCCACAAACTATATTCCCTCTAACCGGAATCGAACCTGGTATCTCTAGAATTCGAGGCGGACGCCAAACCTCTTAGCCACTCCAACCCCGAATTTGAAAGAGGATAAGATGTGTGTTATAGTAGGGGTGTTAGACCACTTTGTTGCGCTTGCTTGTGGCTTGGAGGTCTGTCTTTATTGCTTGATCTTTTTTTTAACCATTTCCGTTATTAATAAAGAGTGTGCATTATTTCTGGCCATGTCTTGAATTGATTCTCTTTATCATTTATAACTTATTTTATCTTGAACATCGTGCTTATGTTATGTTGGCGAATGTTGGGTGTAAACTGACCAAAACTTCAACAATAGTGAGTTGATAAGTCCAAGGTGGTACGAGTCCACTAAAATACATTTAATTGACGATATGCGAATCCATAAGACATCATAGTAATCAAGCATACATAAAGTTCATGCAATTTATAAGAATCGTCTCCTGACTTTTACTTCATTAATCAACACAACGTATGGCTATTTACTCGCGATTCCGTAGGTCGGTAATCCGGTAATGAACAACCAAAGTTGGTCGATAATTATAATTTGGATACTTATTAATAAAATTACTCCCTGCAACTATTCTTGACCTGAAGAATATTTCATTTCATCAAACTGAGACGTTATTTGTATCCATATCCAATAGGCAGACCCTGGTGCCATATAATAGAGAAAATCCTCTACACAATTACTATCATCAACGGGAGCATTGCAAAATCGCGTCCGTCTAGGACTAAATCCAGAATACAAAGGGTACAATTATAATGTCGTCACGTGTTAGCATACCAACGCAACACGTCATCAAAAATCTACGCGACTCTACCGATTCGCGTTCAATTACCGTGAAGCGCTAAACATAATATATATTAATAGCATTTTAAACCCCTTAATGCGTAACTTTAAAAGAGCCCATTATCAAAGTGGCTAACATCATAAACCCTGTCGTAACAATGTGAATGGTTTCTCGTAACTCCTCGATCTCTCACAGTGAAGTCTGACGTCACCTGAGTGGAACTGGTTTGAATACCCGGAGTACCTATTATTACTTTCATAAATGGGTGATTGCGTAGGAAAGAATGATTGAAGTGGTATGACAAGATCACTAATGTGGAACTGATGACAAGATCACTAATGTGGAACTGATGACAAGATCACTAATGTGGAACTGGTGACAAGATCACTAATGTGGAACTGATGACAAGATCACTAATGTCGAACTGATAACAAGATCACTAATGTGGAACTGGTGACAAGATCACTAATGTCGAACTGATGACAAGATCACTAATGTGGAACTGATGACAAGATCACTAATGTCGAACTGATGACAAGATCACTAATGTGGAACTGGTGACAAGATCACTAATGTGGAACTGATGACAAGATCACTAATGTCGAACTGATAACAAGATCACTAATGTGGAACTGGTGACAAGATCACTAATGTGGAGCTGGTGACAAGATCACTAATGTGGAGCTGGTGACAAGATCACTAATGTGGAACTGGTGACAAGATCACTAATGTGGAACTGATGACAAGATCACTAATGTGGAACTGGTGACAAGATCACTAATGTGGAGCTGATGACAAGATCACTAATGTGGAGCTGATGACAAGATCCCTAATGTGGAGCTGATGACAAGATCACTAATGTGGAGCTGATGACAAGATCCAGACAAATGCCAGTGGAACAAGACATGAGAAGAAGACGCTGGAGATAGATAAGACACGGACTGAGAAATCTGCTGATAGCATGACATGGCAGAACGTGTTCTGGAATCTCCAGGGTAAGACAGGTAGAGAAAGACCAAACAACATGAAGAAGAGAACTGGAGACATGTATGAAGGGGATGACAAAAGACAGGGACAGACTTTGAGTGGATGGCACGGGACAGAAATACTTGGCATGTGTTTATTGAAGACCTATGTTCCTTGGGGAAGTGAAGGGTGATGATGATGATGATAATGATGATGATGAAGTGGTCTTTAGGGAGCTAAAAGATGATGATGATGACAACGGCGAAGAAGACGAAGACGACGATACACACTGATAAAATATGTTGATAGCATTACATGGCAGTACTTGTTCTGGAATTCCCAGAGAAACAGATGCAGCGGGAAAACCGAAAACCACATGGAGAAGACAACTGGCGACTAAAATGTTGAGGCAGACAAGCAGATTGAGGCAGACAAGCAGATTGAGGCAGACAAGCAGATTGAGGCAGACAAGCAGATTGAGGCAGACACGCAGATTGAGGCAGACAAGCAGATTGAGGCAGTCGATGGCAGGGACAGGAGCTACTTGGCATACGTTTGTCTAAGGTCTATGTTCCTTGGCCAGCTTGAAGAATAATGAATAAATAAGTTGTTTGGCGTGCTTTATTTTTTTCTTCTTTTCTTCTTCTTGTTTCCTTTCTTTTTGTTTGTTCTTCTGTCTTTATTCGTATCATCTCTTTTCATTCCTTCCGTTCGCTCTTTCTTCCGGGCGCGAGTCCGTTCTTAACATTTGAATGTTTGTTTAACTATGTGAACACTCACGGTGTGCTTACTGAAGCGAACTCTCTGAACGCTCGCTAGCGGTGTGTTGTCATTGTAGCAAACGATGAAGTCTTCCCAGAGGAGCAGCTGCAGTTGCTGCAGAAATAATAGTAGAAGAAAGAATTGTTGCTGGCGTGGAGTAGCCGTGGAGGTTGTCGTTTAGCAGTAGCAGTAGTATAGGAAGTAGAGGAGAAACAAAAGCTGCCAGTATGTGTGTGTAGTTTCCAGACTTTACCAACAATAATTCTAATGATAAACTTACAATAAATTCTGACGGAAACTTATGAATTTACAGACTTATTACAAACTCTGTTGTTACAAACTTACTACAAGTTCTATTGTTAATTAAAAACTTACTACAAATTCTGATAGATAACTTACCACAAAGTCTAAATTTAAAGACTTACAACAAACTCCATTGTTACAAACTTACTACAATTCAGACGCTAGTTAAAAACTTGGTACAAATTCTGCCGCTAGTTACAAACTTTTTACATATTCTGACAGTAGTTAAAATCTTATAACAAATTCTGATAGAAACCTACTACAAAGCCTGAATTTAAAGACTTACTACAAACTCTGTTGTTACAGACCTTTCTACAAATTCTGACGCTAGTTAAAAACGTGCTACAAATTCCGTCGCTAGTTACAAAATTAATACAAATTCTGACAGAAGCTTACTACAAAGTCTGAATTTACAGACTTAATACAATCTGTGTTGTTACAAATTTACTACAACTTCTGATAGAAGCTAACTACAACATGTTATTGTAGTTACAAAGAATGAGAAACATTTCAACAGTATGACAAGACAGTCCTGTTTCCGGAATCCTTAAGGCTAAAAAAGGCAAAGATAGGCCGACAAACACATAGAGAAGAGTGTGACGATATTTTGGTCGTGTCCTTTTATTCCTCTTCTTCATCTTTCTCTCTCTTGTGACAAAACAACTGCATGTGTTCTTTTGGTGGCTCTCTCACACCTTCAGCCCTACGGCAGTATCATTTCTTCTTCTTCATTTTTCTCTCCGATCGCTTATTATTTGACAATTTTTTGTCCTTTCATTCATTATTGTACTCTATGCTGGATCCAGTAGAGTGAAGTCTCTAACGCTCGACTCCCCTAAGGACATATCTGCTTTACACGCAGAATTGTTTACGTTCCGCCAGGTGAGCTGGGGTTGTTGTTCGTCCATCACGGGTGATGAAGACCACTGTGTTCATCCAATTATTTAGGAATATGTTAGGTTAGTCTATGAGTACGAAGGTGACTGATGAGCCCGATGCGGGCCTGGAAAGATCTCGGACAGTGTGGGCAGGGAATGTTTGCTTCATGTGAAGGTTTTATTACACGGTCCTTTCTAGCTTGTCTCCGCTGTTCCGCTGCTGCTCTTCTGGATGATTCGCATGCTGCTGCACCTTTACGAAGAGATGTGCGCCAAGCAGTTCGGTCTTGCGCAGCAGCTTCCCATGTGTCGGGGTTTATGTCAAAGGTTTTCAATGACGTCTTTAACGTGTCTTTGAAGCGCTTCTTTTGGCCGCCATGGGAGCGTTTACCCTTCTGCATCTCACCATAAAAGAGTATCTTTGGCAGTCGATGGTCTGGCATGCGGACTACATGACCTGCCCAGCGAAGCTGTGACTGCATCAGTATAGTATCGATGCTAGGGATACCAGCTCTGTCAAGAACGGCGGTATCTGGGA
Organism: Oreohelix idahoensis; assembly: GCA_024509875.1. NCBI lineage: Eukaryota > Metazoa > Mollusca > Gastropoda > Stylommatophora > Oreohelicidae > Oreohelix > Oreohelix idahoensis. Next base: position 8,663 of record JAMPIV010000265.1, on the reverse strand, counting down.
TCTTGTCTTGCCATTTGATGTTCATTACCTTCCCGAGACAGACTGTATGGAAGTGGTTTAGCTTCTTTACGTGGCGCCTGTAAACAGTCCATGTTTCACATGCATAAAGCAGCACTGGAAGCACCGCAGCTCTGTACACCTTCAGCTTTGTCTGTAGACTAATGCCACTTCGATGCCAAACGTTGGTGTATAGTCTGCCAAATGTGCTGCTGGCTTTGGAGATCCTGGTGTTCACCTCATCATCAATGACGATGTTCTGGGATAGTGTGCTACCAAGGTATGTGAATCTGTTCACAACATTCAGTTTCTCACCATTTACCTTGATGATTGGCTCAGTATAAATTGTGCCAGGAGCTGGTTGGTACATGATTTCTGTTTTCTCCGTGTTGATGGTAAGCCCAAAGTTGGAACAGGCTTCAGAGAATCTATCCACGCTATGCTGCAGATCAGCCTCTGAGCCAGCACTGAGGGCACAATCGTCAGCAAACAGAAGATCCCTGATGGTGTGTGATTTGACCTTGGTTTTTGCTTGAAGCCTCCTAAGGTTAAACAATTTTCCATCAATACGATATCTGATGTTGATTCCTGTGTCCCCGTCTCTGAAAGCATCAGTCAGCATAGCAGAAAACATGATACTGAACAGAGTCGGTGCAAATACACAACCTTGTTTAACTCCATTTGAGACTGGGAAAGGCTCCGATAGCTCACCGTTTTCCTGAACTCTAGCCTGCATTCCATCATGCAGTTGCTGCACTATTGAGATAAATTTCTTTGGGCAGCCGTATTTTGCCATGATCTTCCATAGACCTTCTCTACTGACCGTGTCGAACGCCTTTGTCAAGTCGATGAAAGCTGTGTACAGGTCACAGTGCTGTTCTTGGCATTTTTCTTGTAGCTGTCTTGCAGCGAACACCATATCGGTGGTTCCACGTTCTTTCCGGAATCCACACTGACTTTCAGGTAGAAGACCTTTGTGAAGATGAGCTGTAAGGCGATTAAGAAGGATTCTGGCAAATATCTTCACCAGTCTTCGCATGCATGGGTAGGTAGACCCTAACTCACCGAAGGTTTATAACAAGTCGGCTACCCTCACCTAGTTTAGCCGGCCTGTCAAAGCCGTTTCCCGGGGGGTGGCCGCTGTCGCATGCTGACAGCTACGAGGAGCCACAGGTGAGAGCTGGATGCCAGGTTTGGACCAAAGGTGGCCGAGCTGCCCTGAAAAGGGCATGACAGCTCCTTCACCAGAGGTACTACCAATACCTGACATCCCAAACCCTTCTGAGCTGGGGTATTATTGTAACAATACCCGGTCAATTTCACCGGTTAGCGGTAATACGTTTATCTTATTCTCTCAGTCTGACCACCCTTTGAAACGTGTCGGTCCAACATTTGACCCCAGGTGAAAAGCTGATGACGGTGTTTACCCAAGACGGTATAGAGCACGAACACGCATAGAAAGCCGTCCGAAGGATGGGTGATAATTAGATTATCGCATCCGCTGGCCCCTGTCTGTATCATTATCACAGATAATTTGTCTGGGTAAATAATCTTGACGGAAGGCACTTAGACAGGTAATCAGTTCACACATTTGTTTATGAGAGTGCACAAGATGTCACCGGAATATTACGTTTTATTATAAAGAGGTTACGCGTGGGAATATTAAACTTAATATTTTAAACACGCGGGGGAAATTATGAATTTAAACACCCCAACCGGCGTCAACAGTGAGGAATGCAGTTAGCGACGCATAGCTAGACTGCTTGCGTCAGTGTCAGTGAACCAGAGCTGACCAAGACCCTACTCCACCTCCAAGTGGTGGTCCTGGAAACAGGCTGCATCACTGCAATCTGGCTGAGTGAGTATGGATCGAAGATGGAAGGCTAACCCGGTCCCAAAAATGCTGTACTGAAGTCGGATGTGTCGGCCGAAAGGCGTAAATATCGGAGCTTCGCTGTAAACGGACACAACGCAACCAACGTCCTTTTCAGGACGAACGAAGAAGAAGAAAAACACCCCAACCAACGTAGTGCAAAAAGAGCTTACGATTGGATTGAAGTGAGAGCCGGAATATACAATGAATCTCATTGGCAAGTTTTCCGGGAAGTGCAATCTGTGATTTGAACTGGAAACTGAAAATAAAACCTAGCGAACTCAGAGACACAGAACAGACAGCTTCGCAACTTCAAACGAGCAACTCCCAAAAAGCCAGAAAGAGGAATTACTAGTCTCCCAGGCCAATTGTATCGCAGAACACCCGTCATAACAAGGAATTACTATACTTTCCCAGACCCAGTGATTCTAGAGCATATGCATCGAAATTGCTCGTGTCCATCCGAAACCTGTGCGAGGAGATTGTGAATAACCCAAAATCTTAAGGTAAGTTGTGAACATTTATTTTACAAATTTGAATTTGACATGTTTTCTTGCTAAGTGGTTATATATGGGGCTGGCAACCTCAACATACGAAAATAGTTTATTCATAAACCACTACAGCAAGCGCTGGTGATTGTTTCTGGCTAGCTGGGCGGAAAACCCGACAGCAGAGGTGACCCCAGATTCCGACTGGAGCAGTGATGAATGATGATTACATTACACGTGCCTCAAGTGTAGCATATCATTTTGGGAGATATATGTAACTTGTTAATGTTAGTTCAGACACAAATCATTATTCGATTTTTTTTTTTTTTCGCGTACGCCCGCTAATACTCGAGGCGAAATCTCAGGTTATTACTATGTCTAACCTGACATTGATTTTACGTGAGTATCCCTTTTTACTTGTACAGAGACAGGTGTCCCTCGCCATTCAGGCAAATACTCTCCGATTTCGGAGGTACCCATTGCAGCTGGGTCGGCTCAGGAGCCGCCAATCCCTGGTCGACAACACTCCTTCAAATGTCCTCGCCAGGTCTCGAGTTAATCCAGTCCAATTCCCGGTCGACGAAAAATCCTCAAATGCCGTCGCCCGGGTTTGATCCTGAATCACCCGGTCGCCAGAGCGGTGTTGTAACCACTACGCTAGCGCGGCTCCTTATCATTATTCGATCTGTCCAGACACATTTTCCAGTTAATACCCAGAGGAATATTGGTGAATGTTAATCACCTTTCTTGAGCTACGCTGTGTACTCAAAGATTTAATCCTTCTGAGAGATTAACATTGGTCGGTGGATGCGCCTGTTAAGCTTCCAACTCAAGGTACTTAGCAGAGGCATTTGTCTTTCTATTTCTTTCTTTTTAAAAAAGTACGTGGTTACAAGAATCAGACCGTTCGAAGTACTAACGTTACGACGCCGCTAGTATGTGGAGAAGTGCACTCATCACCAAAAAGAAGTGGCGGAAACCAAGGCGACAGGACTCACCTAGATTTAAGTTTTCGTGCAAAATTGGCGAAAGCAACAGACTTTGATAAATCCTCACCTACGTCTCAGTGATGAAAACTTGTATTTACAGCAAAATTTCACCAATCTTTCCATATTTATTTTAACTGTTAAAGACTAATTCATTATTAAAATTGTTACATGTTGTTTTAAAACTAAACAATCATAGTCGCTCCAGTTTTTTATATGTATGAAAGCAAACGTATGAGCCAGAATATTATATATATATATATATATATATATATATATATATATATATATATATAATATATATATAATATATATATAGCTCTAAACATAGCTATACCATTATAAGAGGAATTCGCTGAATTAACTCAGCTGGGGGCTTCACAAAAGGCGACGGACAGATACGTTAACCATTGCTCAGCGCTATGTCGCATGGTTCTTGACTTCTGAATTATCGTGTGAATAGTCCCTTCAGACAGAAGCGTCATTACACTTCTATCTACATCTCTGCCAAGAGTAATCTTGTGCGAAGGTAAACACCTTTGACGACCCAGTTTAGATACTCTTCAGTTTTGGCCATTGTTGGATCACTACTGCAAAGCAGGGGAGGCAATCCGTGACATCTCTCTCCCTTTACTTCTGCATTTTACGCACATAAACCTGTGCCCCGCCATCCCTCAATCATCGGTTGACCTCTGTTCATATTGCAATAGCGTTATTTCACGGCTATTTGACCATCCTTAAGGATTAATTGTAATCGCTTAAGTTGTTCAACCAAATTTGACTTCATACGGTCAACGGGAAAATGACTGTGGCCTTTTCATGTAACTATTTCCGCCCTACCCAGACGTAGAGATTGCACACATGCGGTGGTGAATGCTTATCGTGACAACACTGACTCATACTACAAAGGAAGACAGGATTGTTTGTCTGTAAAAAACGTCTGTGGTCAGTGATATGTCGCCGATTTATCTGTCTGGTGACTTAAATCAGGGCAGGTGAGAATTGCGTAAGCATTTCCGCCCCGATTTTGGTAAGATAATTATAGATTAAAGCCAGTATGGGGACACAGATTAGCGATGGCAAGATTTGAGGGATACGTTTACAGATGGTTTCGCCGGTGTGTATATGGGTAAACGGAAAGAACATAGCCATATATGGTTATGTTTCATTTTATGACATGATATTCTTATAATATCTTCCATTATGAGGGTGAAAGTAATATTTACAGCCCTACCCACTACGTTCTAGCTCAGGGATTGGATCGATTGAGAGCAGGAAATAGACATTCGTGTCGATTGAAATTTTTTCGGCAAACGCCAGGTGGAGGCTTGAAGGAAAAAAGAAATATAACCCAGCAAATTCAGACGAACAACAGCAGCAGTGTTCACCGATTTTCAGCTAAGTGCTTATAAATAGGCTACAGCAACGAACATTTACGTTCCATCAAGTATCGATGAAGATAACATAATCTTTTTGCACCCAATCGAAACATAACCTTGTTTATTTTTAAATGTTACATAATAATTGATCATAAAATTTGTTATTTCTTAATTTACAAATTCCTAGTAGATTCAGTTATTATAGATAGGAGAGCATGGATATAAATCAATATCTTTAATATATATATTTACACCTATAGGGCTAATAATAATAATAACAATAATAATAAGAAGAAGAATTTTACTATTAATTCAGTTGGGGGCTGGTACGAGCTAAAGTAAATAATACTTCTTCACAAAAGTTGTCGGGCAGGTAAAACTTAACATTGCTAAGACACATTCAGTCAAGTGTTCTTGACTTCTGAAATATCTTGTGAAAACTCCCTCAAGGTAGAAGCATCATCATCTTTCTATCTGTATCTCTGCCAAGAGTAATCTTGTGCGAAGGTAGGTACGTTTGAAGACCCACATTAGATGCTCTAGGTTTTGGCCATTGTTGGACATCACTGCAGAGCAAAGGGGAGGCAACCCATGACAAAGAAGAGACAGAAATGAAAATGAAGACGAAGAAATCGCACGACCTTGACCTGATGACACGCAAGGACTTGACACACGTACAATGAAGGCATGTGCTCCTTGGGGGACGGGGTGGAAAGCGCTGAATGGTAAAGAAGGATTTAAAAGCTCACTATATACTTTGATCGTAGTTATCAAAGTACCACTGCGTCTGTTACAATACATTTACTATAAACTCGGATTTTCGTTACACACATGCTCCAGACACTGAATGTGGTTACAAACTTTCAAGACAGCAAACTGTAAAGGGAGTCCCACAACAGATATTGTTGTAGGGGAGTGAAATGTCAGAGACTTCACTAAGTGAGTACACTTTAGTATACAGCATCTCGGTCCGGCGTAAATTTAAGAACAACCATTCCCTGCATAACGTATGAGGTGGAGCTTGACGAGGGTGCCGTTAACAAGAATTTAATGGCCCATCAAAGAATGCCAAGACCCAACTCGTTAATACTCTCAATAACTTTTTTTTTAAATTAACCAGAAAATTGTCTGCGGCACAGCAGCATTATTTTGTTAACGACCCAGTCCTATCACCATCGTCGACGTCAGCACAATCATCGACACTAACAACCACAATTGCTGGAACTCAGCAGCGCATCTTGGCCGCTGATCAGGTAAGAGCTGATGTAAGAACCCGGGCTAATACAGTCCTCAAGTAGGTAAACCCACATTAGCTGATTCTGCCCCGAGGCTGCTGCTCAGGATGCATGAACGAGAAAATACAAAATCCCCAGCAGTCTGACAAGCCAACAATTTCGATCAATTACTGGCACAAACTACATGTGTACTTTATCAAATGTAGTCCCATGGCGGCTCATCAACATTAGACAAGGCAACAACAAAAAAAAAAAAAAGTAGAAAACCTGGTTCAATTTATTAAAAGATCTGATTTGTCGGGAATTTTCCTTTCCTTTTTTTTTTTTTTTTTTTTTTAATTATGCACTTGGCCGAACAAACTAGAAAATAAAATATTGAACGGGAAATTTTTCCCCCAACTGTTGTGTGTTTCCCATCGGATCGACTTGTGTTTATTTGATAATGACAAAAACGGGAAAGATGAAGTACAGCCATGTTTGTGTACCGCTGGGGAGTTGATAGATTTGAAAGGTTAAGCAGACGACAATCTAAATGCCATTCTTTCAAATTTATTTGCTAATAAACTTTCTAAAAGGCAGCTGCAGGCTTAAGGGATATCGTCTGCTGATGTGCGCGGGACTGCACGGTTATGACTTCATACTGCTCTTCATTAAGATGGGCGGGGGGGGGGGGGGGGGGGGGGGGGGGGGGGGAAACTGGGAAGCATGCACTTTCGCCATTTCCAACTTCACCAACCGCTTTCTCATCGATTTGGAAGATATTTATAAAAGGTTAAGTGCTGCTAAATTTAATATGGCGGTATGGAGTTTCTTTTTTCACCTTGCACGTGCCTTCAATTTGCCAGGAGTCGTACAATACAGAAAATAGCGTCTAACGTTGTTGCTGCTACCTTCAGAGCGGACACGTCATTTGTTAGCTTATGCCGGCTAAAGTTGAATTCTGCGAGATATAAATGTGAGAACACCCAATTTTCTGTTATTAAATGCCAGAATCTGAACACGGGTACACATTTCCAAACGATTCGCGGAAAATAGCAGTTAGTTCGGAGGGGTAGTTACAAAAATGAATGCGACAGAATAAAGACCGATATATATATATATATATATATATATATATATATATATACGTCTGAATATATATATATATATATATATATATATATATATATATATATATATATATATATATATATATATATGCACAGAATATACACTGCATATACATTGTGCAGTCAGATCCTACGGGGGAGGGGGAACGAACGAACGAACGAACGAACTTTATTTTCAAAGGGTTTAGAATTGGGCACGAGGACCGTCTACATTTACTGCCGTTCCTTTCCTCTTCATTTCTGGTCAGTCATACTGAATCCATTTATTCTCAATGTTTCCTAAATATTACTTAAATAATAACATAAACGAAAATAAAATAAAATCCCAACATTGTAACAGTACAATAAACAGTTACACAGATTTTACAGTACCTTATCGTATAATTAATATTAAAACAGGACAAAATTATCTTTAAAAAAAAAACCTACTATGATGTTATGTAATTATTTAAGAAATAACGAAATTAGGTGTGGCATATAAATCTGCACTCATGATGTATTTGAAAGGTCTGTGATTGAATGAATATGGGACTAAGAGTATTTTTTTAAGTGTGTGGAAGTGTATTCCACAGATGAGCCAGCAGAAAAAAAGTACTAAATACTTTTCTACGGACGCCTGTCGACTATAAGTCGAGCCTTGTCTGCCTTGGGCATGTGCTGTGAATTTTTGTTTAAGCGTTGGACTGAGCCTTCCGCTGTAATTTGAAAATAGGGCCACAGATACGTTGGAGCATTCTGTGATAAGATGTTGTGATATAAAATTTGGCTTTGTTGAAGAGAAAGGCGGCTTTCTTCTAGTGGTAATATGTTAAGATAGTGTATATCTGTCTACACTGAGTGAGGTTTTTTTGTTGAATATTAGGCGCACTGAACGAATTTTGTAATGAATAGAGTCTTTTAGTGTTATTAGACATGGTACAGCATCCAATTTTGTTGGAACAATAGTCCTAGATGTGTTTGCATCTGAGGATGTATAGGAACATTGTTCGTGTTCCTCATCTAGGAAATGTTTTGATTTTAGTAACTGGGTAAACTTTTTTTGGTGCCAGTGCTGATTGGTCAGTGGCGTTTTACATGCGAATTCCAACTTATATATGTTGGGTCAATTATGCAGTCCTAGTGTTCGATATTTTCATTGACATTTATCAATTAAAGAGGTATCCAGTGTAGAGCATGAAGCTGTTGTTGATCGGTGAGTATTTATTAGATTTTGAGTCTTGTTGATATATCATGACTATTTAGTTTTAAATGAAATGTTTATTGCATGCAGTTTTCATTTTGCTCACATTAATCCGCTAGTCTGTGACGCTTTGTAATAATCTTACTAGCGTGTTAGCACTTTTATCGCAAGGGTTATTTTGCCCATGTCTCACCTCAGGGGGGGGGGGGGGGGTGGGCGGCGGCCTTACCTTAGCTAAGGATGCATGATTAATGGTCAGGCCTTATCTCACCAAATGGGGAAGGGGGAGGGCCTCATTCAGCTAAGAATGCATAATTAATACACATTTTACCCTTTTTCGCAAAAAATGTGGGTTCACTCCTATCCTTCCCTTTAAACCTCACACTTATTTTCACACTCTCCCCTAAATTCCCCTC